>CAJNOI010000239.1:44699-71287 GCA_905250115.1 Adineta steineri
GTGCTGTACATTGTCACAACGTTGCTTGGTCTTGTTGGAGGGTTGGTTTCTGCTCTACAAGTAATGATTCCTCTGACTGTCAGATTTGTGTGTTATTTGATTAGAAAACGAAGAAGAGTTTCTCCACAACAATGACGAACACTGAAGTGGTTGTATATTACTGTAGTATATAAAAGAAACGTTGCAGATTATATATATATGTTGGCAGTTAAACTGAATAAATATATTTGTATGTACTATTCTTTTGGAAACAAAGTAGACTCTGGTGTTTGTTAAACTCAGCAACAGCGGTGGGTATCGAGAGTTTCGATGAGTGTGAGGGTGTGAAGATGTGGATGTGGGTGAGGAGGAGGATGCATATCCAGATGAATAGTGAGCTCTCACTCTCACTCTCTTGAGGATGTGGGTGTATGAGTTCAATTACCACAATCCAATGGATTTCACTTTTATTGATAAATAGAGTATCGAGTGACTAAATACTAGTTTAAGATAACTCACGAAGAGTCAAATACATAGCATGAAATAGAAACCATTCTAGAAAAAGAATGAAGTTGCAATGAGAATGAAGCTCTCAAGACGCGTTTTCTACTTGCTTAAAAGACTCATCAGTTGAGTTTCATTCATTACTACATACTAGTATCACTAGAATAACTGCTTGCATTCACTCATTAGTATGCAAACGACGAGTTTTTTGCGATTCAGATAATTAGATTAAAAATCATAGAGTAATGACTGTATATCGAATTATGAACTTTATTGAAAGAATTATTTATGACAAATTATCGACACACGCACACTCTTTTTTTTATTTTAATTGTAATTCAATTTTCGATCTTTGGAAAGAAATTGTGAGATTACACCAAATGGTATAAATAATTATTTAAATTTAAATACAATTGATTACACTATATATAGATCAAACTAGTCCTTCCACGGAAATATATAAATAACCTTTATTCAGATATAACCATCAAAAGAATCATAATATAGTGTAAATTAGAAAAAGTTATGTAGGAGAATATTGAATTAAAAATCGTCTCGCCTTTATCTGGCTATAGTAATCAACTTAATAGCTGATACTCATATCTAATGCATCAATCAATGCTAGATTATTACTTTATAATCAGAATAATAATAGTAATTTCTGACCACGATGACTGTTTGAACAACGGTGACACAAAAAGGTTATCATCATACCACAATTGAACGATAGACATACTTCAATTATCTTCCTACTGTTACGATAATATTTTTTCAAGAGAAATAAAAATGTTCATATTTTTTTTATTTTCATGTACTACAACAATAAAATCTTACGATTCATAGGGATAAATTTAAGAATGGCCATGTTAGGATTGATCTTGTACAAACATGTTAAAACACCATTATTTCAGTCAAGTCAAGTTAGTCCCACAATACGTAAACTCCAAATTTGGAGTTAACTTATGGGTCGGTCTTATCAGAACAGATTATCCATACCATATGATAGACAACCCTATACCAGCATAAAATCCATAATCTTTTTCAATTAATTAAATCGTAATGAGTTAATTCGAACTCAACCAATGAACAGTACTTTAATTAGGATTATACTAATTAAGCCCGAACTAATTAAGACGACCCTAAGTAGGAGTGACCTAATTAGAGGTGACCCACATCGGACTCCACTAATTAAGCCTCGTGATTAATGAGAAATAGCTAATTAAGCCCAAGTGAAGCAAATTCTACAGAGAAATTCCATCTTTGGAACTCACTTACTTCTTCATATGTCAGTCAATAGTATACAAAATCCATATTTAGATGAAATGACTAATTTTTAATATCGATGAAAACAAAATTATTTCAACCATTACTGTACGCCTAGTTTCTTCCGAAACCAAACCCAAAATTAAATTGACTAATTTTCCATTATGATAAAAAAACCTTTTTTTTTGATAATTTGAATCGAGTTACTTTTCTTTAAAAATAATCAATAAAAAGGATTTAAATAATTTCTCATTACGACGAAGAAATATTTATTTAATACTGTCTATCCAATAAGTATTATTTAGAATTGACATTTTAATTGAATTCCATGAATATCAAACCCAATAAAAAATCTTTTTCATTAATTCAAACTCTGTTAACTGTATTTAAAATCTACATCACACTGTCAATGAATGATTTTTAATTACGAGAAGAAAATGTTTTTCAATATTTCATACTCAGCTTATGCTAGACCAACCTCACCCCTTTATCGCTTAGTATAAATCTTTTTCACCACAAGAAATAAAACTTTCGGTATTTTATACTGAGTAAATTAAAATAAAAATCTATACTGAAATTGACTTCGATAAATCTTCTTTGCGGTAAAATAAACCGTCTCAACTATTTATTCACAAGTCAATTTGAAGTAAAATTTGTCTGTTATTCGAATCGCATAAATAGTACCTATAACAAAACTTTTATGTCAACATTAATTCTTATGCGAATTTAAATCCAAACTGGTTTTTAACTCAAATTAGGTAAATATTAACTATAATAAAAAAATTTTTCTTGATAATGATTCCTATGTGACATTGAATTAAACTTCATTCTTAAGTGGAATTAGGTGACTTTTAACTATAACGAAATTATTTTTTTAGTAGTATTTCTGAAGAGGATTTGTAATAAAATTCATTTTTAAGTCGATCTAGAGGAATCTTATCTACGATGAAAGTTATTTTTTTCAATATTATTTCCTATGTGCATCGGAGCTAAAACTGATTTTTAAGTCGAACTAGATAGATATTAGCTACGGTAAAAGTTTTTGTCAATACTAATCCTCATTCGAATTTGAACTAAAATTGCTTTTTCAGTGAAATTAGATGAACATTAACCACGGTAAAAATTGTTTTTTCAGCATTAGTTCCAATGTGATTGTGAATAAAACCCATTTTTAAGTCAATTTAGATGGAAATTATGTATAATACATTTTCTTTATCAAAGTTAATTCTCATGTGAATCTGAATGAAAGTTCACTTCTAAGTCAATTAAGATCAATATTAACATCGGATATTGCAATGATACTTATACATCCTGCCAGTATTATCTTGAGTCTAGGATATATATTTTTATTATATAAGTGAATGTTCTAGCTAAGGAGAATCATAACTGAATCAATTAAATCATTCACAAAATCTTGTGATAAGCATGATGACATGTGCGAGCTGTCATGAATATTATTGTTATAATTGTGCTTTATATTATCTTGTGAACTGTCACATTATCATTATATCGATACATAGGATTCTATCTATTTACAAAGAGAATTTTTGTTTGTTTAACCCTTTCCGGCCGGCTGCCAGAACGTAGCAAGCAAAAAATTCTTCTTCTATAGATTCTTTGTCTCTTAGATATGGAGGTTACCGAATTCCATCTTGGAGTTTAAAAAACTGATACTAAGCCGAATATCAGCATGTTGCCTTTTGGCAACATCCGGCCGTAAGGGTACAAAAAGTTGGGAAAAGTGAATTATTTTTCCTCGATAGAAGCCCTATAATTTGTTGTTAGCTATAGTCCAGATTATCAAACAAAAGCATACTTTGTTCATCTATTCATCTCTTACAGCCTTAATGTGAGATATACTCCCATAATACTCAAAAACTGTCCAAAATAGTGCAAATTTTACCTATTTTTCCTAGAGAATATCATGAATTTAGTAAGGTTTTAACAAGATTAGTAATTTTTTATAGTAGTCTGAACAGGAATACTATGATATGCTGTAAATCCTGTAAATCTTGTTAGAGTCTCGCTGAATTTGTGCGCTTCTCTAGGAAAAATAGGTAAAATTTGCACTATTTTGGACAGGTTTTGAGTATTATGGGAGTATATCTCACATTAAGACTGTAAGAGATGAATAGATGAACAAAGTATGCTTTTGTTTGATAATCTGGACTATAGCTAACAACAAATTATAGGACTTCTATCGAGGAAAAACAATTCACTTTTCCCAACTTTCTGTACCCTTACGGCCCGATGTTGCCAAAAGGCAACATTCTTGTACTCTGTTCTTCGAGTAAAGTGAACAATTCACATTATTGGTATAATACATAATGAGTCTGAAGAGGAAAATTAACCACTAATAACTTCTCGTATCAAATGCTCGGAGAAATAAAAAACAGGTCATTTCGACGTTGGAGCTGTATTGGATGTTGGCGGGAAAATCCATCCCTCTCCTCAACAATAGCTTTCTCGTTTCTTGAAAAAGCATAGGATTGTCCCGAAATGCATGTAGTTAATTATCAAACCACTTCATAAACTATATCTCATCGCTTTAAAATAAACCCCAAGACGATATTGACAAAATGTTGCCATTTGGCAACATCCGGCCGGAAAGGGTTAAGATAAATAAATGTACATTTTCTATTTTATAAATATCGCTCGATTTAAGATAGTGATTGATATAGTGACAGTTTAGTTAAGATCATTAAGTGATTGACTTTGAAAATATCAACGTTAAACAAATGTTTTTAAAATATTAATTAGAGTAATAACGATATTATTCAATACAGTTATGAATGTTAAATGCTTTCAGATGTTATTATAATATATATTTTGAGGATTTAATAATGATATTTGATCACTAGTTGTTTAATGAAATAGAAGCGAGAACAAAGTAATATAAAAAAAAGAACAACAACATTCTGCTTTGTGCGGCTCAGTAAAAGATATTGACTAACTTTAATCGTATTTTTCTACGACAAAGTCAAAATAAAAATCAGATTGATAGTTTTGATTATTAATGTTGGTGATTTAATCATTATTTGATCTTATATATTATTCAATACAAAACTCTGATTAAAATTAAATTATTTTTTATAAAACGAAAACTATTGAACGAATTATTAACTTTCATTTTACAGAAAATAATACAATTATAATCAAAATGTTTTGTATTGAGTAATATATACGATCAAATAACAGGTAAATCACGAACATTAATAATCAGCGCTATCCATCCGATTCTTATTTTGACTTTGAAGAAAAATACAATCAAAATCAGTAAATATCTTTTACTGTGATAATATTAAAAAAAATAGAAGAACAACGAGTTCTGCTTTGAAAATAAAGTTATTAATAACGTCGTTTCTTTTGTCGTGGTTGTCGAACAGATGAAGATGATCGGGAACCAACAGAAGAAATAATATCTTCTTCATCATGTTCATCATCATTACTGTCATCACATGGAATACAATTTTCTTTATCTTTTGATTTTTCAGTGGATGCTGCACGTTTATGCTTTTGAGTAGCCACAACATTTGAAGATGATGATGATGATGATTGTTCAACTATTTTATCGGAATTACTTTGAATAAAAAATGGAATAATTCAGACAGTTAAATTTAAAAGAGAAAAAACTTACTCATAAGAATCGGTGTTAATATCAATTGAGTCATTATCACCTACTGAATCATTGACAATTGTATTTGTTGAAGAAGCTATTGATGATGAAGTATATTGATCTTGAGACATAGAATGAGAACTAGCATGTTTTGTTGTTGTTGAATTATCTGTAATTGTATTTGTAATATTTGATAATTTTCGATTTTGTTCGAAGGATATATCAATATTTTTTTCTTTTACCAAATTACGAATACTGTTTGAAATAAATCGTTTATCACCGAATACAATTGCATATAATAATCGAATTGTTCGACTATTTTTATTAAAATTTAATTCGAGTACGGCATACATTGCCAAAATAAGAGCTAAACCATCATCAGGAGAAGTCGAAGATACAACTGGATTAAAATCCACAAAAATATGCATCACATCGTTCATCAGAACTAATGTAGGATAAGGAGTTGATGGTGTCTAAATAAATGAACATACTTAAACTTGATATAAGCGAAACGATTTTCCAAATTGATCGATAGTATTATATGGATTCATCAAAAGAAAAATTTGTGATCAAAATACAATTATTTAATTTGATATAAAGAACAACCAATAAGAATTTATTTATGAAACGAATAAGTTTTTCGATGATATAGAAGAAATATTCCGGAACGTTTCTATGTATCTGTCTTACTAAATTATTACTTTATTTATATGTAGTTCTCATGAAGAAATTATTTATCAAATGCATATGCAATGTAATCATATGCAAGGCAATATAAACTGACTAATTTAAACTGAAATCACAAAGAAATAATAAGTTGAATTCATTTCAAAAGTGAAATGATGATCATGAGAAAAGAATTATACAGCATTGTATTCACTTAATAATTATATGACACTTCACTCATAAAAATATATGCTCGAAGTATCACAGTGACTTGTTTAAAATCTCAATAAGATGTGATCATGTCGTCAAAGGAAAAACTTACGTAAAAAATATTATACTCTAATATTTTTTGAAAGTATTAAACTAACTTTTAATTTAGATCTAACTGCACTGATCCCAGCTATAGACTAACTATTAAGTTTATGTTCAATAGAAATTATAAAACATATTGAATCAAGATCATATAAAAAAAGAATAATAATACGTACTGTATCACAATAAATATGATGAACTGTTTCACCAAAATGCCGACATAACACTCGAATAAGTTGAATTGGAGGAGGAACTATAAGTAAACAAACATTATATACAAGTTTTATTTCTTCTTTTTATTACCTGTGATGAAAGCAGGTGAAGATAATAATTTCTCCAATAAGACCGGTACTTGGTAACGTACAATAGTACGCAAATCAACTTCCATAGTCAATCGTATTTCGTCAAAAATCTGTTAATGATAAAAGTCTATTTCCTATGAATAAATAATTAATAAAAATTACTCACTAAGAAAGAATCTTTGTACCCAGGAAATTCTTCAAGAATTGTTGAAGTTGACAGATCACGTATCAATTTTCGCCGAATATGAAGTGTTTCTTTCCATAGACGAAGTTTTGAATCAAGATCAATATGATTATTATCACGTAATTCTTGAGATTTTATCTTCATACTATTAAATGAATCATCATCATAATTCATCGTTAAAATCTACAAAACAAATAAAGTGAAATTTAAATATTATTTGATAAATATCTACTTGTTTTTGTCGGTCACGACTTGCAACCTCACCAATCATTTGCTTGACAGGACGACCGGAGCCTGTTTTAGAATATTTCATAAGATGATATTGTACTTCTACATTATCCTTATGTTCACAACGCTTCCTTTTTAATTTTATTTGTACCGCTTCTTTTCATATTCCCTAAACAAGAAAAATCAGATTTATGACGGATGTATTTTTTATTAAGTAGTAACATTTAAAACACAATATTTATTCAATTTATGAGATAACAAATGTATCAAAGCTTCATCAAAGAGAAAATTTTATATCAATACATGTCCATCAACAATACATTAATATACATGGCATAATAGGATATTAAGAAAAAAAACTTACTAAATTATCTTTGGTAAAAGGTAGTTTTAATAAACCAACAATCACTGATCCAATAGCATCGAATTGTTTATGACTAGGATAACTAAATGTAAAAGAAATATATCAATTAATAATTATTACGTTAAAACAAATAGCAATTTATTTTCTTTTTGATTTTTTTTTCAAATGACTTACATTATTTTTCGATTTAAAGAATTTATCAAGATAGCTAATGTTATAGTTAATGTAAATCAAATTATAGGACTCAAATAGAAATAACTAATGATGTTTGTTATTTAAAGAAAATATATCGCAAGCAACATATGGACTCGTATAAACATTTTATTGAAGTAATACTGACAAAATATTAATGAACAATAAATTTTATAATAAATATGTTGATTATGATAGTCTAAATTTCAATATGCTGAAAAGAATAAATAATCAAAATGTACGATAATGGATAATACCATAGTTGATATAAATATCAACATATACAATATATCTATATGAACAGTATAAATATTTATATTACTTACAATAAATTTTATGTATTAATTAAATCATAAGTTATTGCATCAATAAGAACTTGACGATTAGCATGATGTGGACCAAATTTATGAAGTGCACCTGCTTCAATATCTTGTAATAAAGATGGTGGTAATTGTGGAATAATATATTCAGCTGGAAATATCGAATTGATGTTTTCTTTCACCGACACTTCATCTAATGTTTGATCATGAATATCTATATTTGATGTAGTATTCATAGAAATATTATCTGACGATGAAGATAACGAAGAAAAATTAAGATCTGTTGAAATAACTGATGATGAATCATTATTTGAGAGAGATTCATTATTATTTGAATTGAACAGTTTTTCACGTTCTCTTAAAAATAATAGTTGATACTTAAGCTTTGGAATTAACTTCGCCACTTTATCTACACTGTCCATCATTTCAAGAGTTTCACCATCAATTTCATTTTGTAAAATTAAAAAGATATCTTTTATATGTTTAAAAATCGAAGAGTTCGTGATAAAATTTAAATTAAATACATAGAGGAAACTTTGTAAAAGAAGAAAGTTAAAAAAAGAATGATATCGAAAAATTTCTTATCATTTTAAATAATTTAATGTAAAGTCAAACGAGCTGTAAATGTAACAAAAGTTGAATTATTAATCTCATAAATGTCAAGTCCTTTAAAATAATATTTCATCGAGTATGGATCTAATATATCAAATTTATCCATAGATTTAATTTCCCATGCAAATAGTTTATCATCGTAACCAATGGTTGCCAATATATCGACTAATAGCCACCATTTGTGCGTAAGTTTAATAATATTTACTACTTGAACAAATTGTGGTATTTCATTTAAATTCATTAGAGATATTATATAATTACTAGAACGACAATATTCAATATTATCATTGTAACGAAAATGGAGTTGATAATAATATAGATAGAATAATTCGTTACTTGTGCTGCAGACTTTATTTTATTTGTGATCACAAGGAGAAATTGGAAGAGTAGCGTTACCGCTATCTTCGGTATATAAACGATGTTACACACACTACTTCATTCTTCCAAATCTACCTATTCTTTTCTTTTACACATACATATATATGGGATATAATACGTTGCTCGCTACGCTTGAGAAGAGAAGAGAACAAAAGAGAATATTATATGCACATATACGATCGAGGTTATAACACAAAGAGATAAGAAAGATATTACAATATAAAATGAACGCGATACTCCTTTAATGACGATTATTATATCGCACAAGGATAATATCTTTGAAGAATTAAGAATTGTATAGAAATCGTGCCTATCGGCACAATCATAACGAAATTTATGACACTGAAGCAGATCCTTTGATATGTCAATATTACCAAAGTGACTGATTATGGCACATTTCATTTCATTATTAAAAATATTATTTTTAATTTTTTGTATTTTAATAGCTTGATCATTATGATTAAGTTGAGTCATCTTAAATGATGAAAATGCTTGTTTTAATCGATAACGAGTAGCCAAAGTTTTTTGCAAATTTTTATAATTATTGGTTCTAAGTGCTATTGTTTTGAAGTAAAAGTGGTATGATTCATAACGCATTGACCATTGTTTGATTGCAGGACCATAGTCACTAATTACTTGATCATATTCCGTGCAATAATGAACTTTGGGTACAATTTGTCGTGGCAAATGTTGTATCATTGAAAGATGAAAAGCATGTGATAAATCACGAAGTATTCGTAGACACTGCCCTCTGAATGGAACCGAAAGAACTAGATCAACTATTTCTCTCAGTTGTTTATAAACAATGAAAGATAGTAGTTTATCTACCACATCGAAAAATATTATAGGAAACAACTTGAATAGGCACAACTTTTGCGATGCACTTGCAGTAATTTTGTTTTTTTGAAGATGTTTAATAAGAATTGCAGGTGGTTTATCACGTGAATCAAAATGACCATAGATAAATTGTTCCATACGCTCTTGAATTTTCGCTTCAATATAACACAAAAAAGAAAATAAAACACTTTTTAAGAAATTTAACACTAAATAGCAACGAATGAATAAACATAACTATTTTATTTGAATACCGTTAATTAAGGAGAAATATTGGTTCGAATTGATTTCAATAATTCGAATGTATATATTTTTTCTCTCAATTTTTTATTTGACTTCATTTAATAAAATTCTCAAACAGAACTATAATCATTTTGTATCTTTCATGAGCTTGAAAAATGTACAAACAGATTAAACGGGAGCATTATATTGACTCGGTACTTATAGTGATAAAAATTGACAAATGAATAAATACTTATACAAAGAATATATTTAAGTAAATGAATTCTATTATATAGCATGTTAAAAGAGATCATATAGAATAATTGCATAGTAATCTCTTGTTTGATCATTTTGATAAAAGATCAACTAAGATTCTGTATGTTAGTCAATTTTATTTTTCTTAAAAAAAAGATTCGAAGACTTTTCTCGGAGTACTAACATATATTATCGAAAGAATTTTTTCTTTTTATTTCATGAGGATACTCGAAGAAATATAATAATCGTAAATAGTGATTATCAATATCTATTTATATTTACAAATATATGATTTCAATTTCTAATTAAGTAAATTAAATTCTATTTAATATCGAATATAGTCATTTAATTTTTCGTTCTAAGTATATAATAACAAGCATGTGGGAAAAATTTTCCTATTTACTCTTCAACATCTATTAACAAAAGAGATCAGAGACTTACAATAAGTAAGAAGTCGCATAGATGAGGCTTCTTTGAGTAAACCCATCATAACACGAGGACAGATTCCTTCCAGATAATCGTGCATCAAATCTGCTGGCAAAGACATGATTGGATGAAAGCCATCAAGATTATAAATAGGACTTTGTCCTACTACTCCCATAATGGGAGATTTATTAAAATTTGAATTGATTTGAATAATTAAAGCATCATGGTAAGTACTAGTTCTAATATCTGGTCTTGCCTGTGTCATCGGTAAATGCAAATCAGAATGATTGATAAAACAGCGCCGGCAAATATGTCCACTACTGAACGAAGATTGAAACCGTCCAATTTGATGCGCTCCTAAGTTATCCGCCACCATGGTGGAAAAAGAAAACATGATTGAACGACCATTGATTACCAGCCCATGTTGTTGTAAATAATTGAGATTTTCAATTATTGGATCGAAAAAGCGTTTTGCTTTTATATCATCCTTAAGAAAGCAATTCACAATAGAATAATATTCAAATCAAACAACATAATCAGAATTTCGACCAATATCGACAGAGAAAAATATGGACAACAATAACACATCAAAATAAAAGAGATTTAAACTGTTTTTAATATAATGAAAATAGTTTGTTAAATAATTGTATATGTTTATATACAAGCTTTACGATGAGTACAAAATCATGTGCAATATGCAGTCCATAAAAATAATTAACCATTTTATCATTGGAGAAATTTTACCTTAAGTATTCCACTTGTACAAATTCCAACAAGATGAATATGTTCTAATTGAGAGCAATGTTCATTTGGAATATTCTCCAGGGAAAAATAAACCATACACATTTTGTGGTTGTCTTTTTTACAGTCAATTGGATTAGTTAGTCCAATATCGTCTATATATAATTGAATTAATAAACTATTATCATCAATTCGATTTCCAAAATGTCCATGGCAGAACGAAAACATAAGATCTTCGTCAATAAAAACTTTTTCTTGTTGATATTTTATATTGTCAAGAATTTGATCAATAACATGATCATTATGTAGAATTGATTTGATTGTTTCATCAATTGGAACGTAATAAGTAACTTGTTTTGTTTCACCAGGATTTGATAAAGTAATTTCTTTAGGTGGACGATAAAAAAAATGTTCTTCACAAAATTGTTGGAACTGGTATTCATTGCGACTAACAGTTTCCACTGCATAACATAATTCATTAATTGTTTTCTTAGCAGTATCAATATCAAGATATGCTTTTGTTGAACCAGATGTTGGTTTTGATGACAAATTATTTCCAGTAGCATTAAAATCATTACGCATAATTTGTTGTTCAAACAGAGACTGTAAATGATGCAGTAATGTAACAATATAAGTTGAAATGGAATTAATGGTAGTTTTCTGTACAAGATATTCTTCACGCAATTGCAACATGAAGAGTGCAAATGATTTTTTAATATCCAATATAGATATAGAATCGTCATTTTGATTGAAAATTGAGTCAAGTAAATTAATTGGACCAATGTGATCCTCTTCGTCATTCGTTGTGTTAAAATCATTAGTATCATTGATTGGACCAAATGGTAAAATATTATTAACATAAGCCGGTTCAACAACATCAATCTTATCATTCAATACACGTAATTGATCGAAATGATTACGATAAATATGAGATTTGTATCCTGCATACGTATTATAAGAAACTCCACAGGATAAACTCAAATTACATGTAATTTGAAATTTAGATTCACTTTAATGAAAAAGAGTAATATGTCGAAAAAACTTCAAAAATGTTTTGAATTTACGATCGTTGAAGCAAAGAGGGCAAACAAATAGTGACATGATAGATTGAAATGAAAAAAAATACTTCAACCAAATCGTTCTATATATATATATTAGATATACGGTGTTTTTCGTTTCGACGTAAAATATCAACAACAACCGACCGTTTAATCTATAGGCATCGACACATAATAACGATAACAAAAATCGAAATTATTTCTTTACTACGATATTTTATTGTATATGAATAAAATCGGCTGAAATAGACAAAAAAAGGCGAAGAATAGAAAAGAAAGTTCGTATAGAAGCGACTTAACGTATTTTTCCATTGACTTTTTATTTGTACTTAAAAATTAAATAAATCAGAACAATTATTTTTTCTTATGCTAAATATACTGCGAATGTTCGTTTTATTCACACATAAAGAGAAAACAAATTCACTGACCTTCAAAAAGTGGTATAATACCATCATCATTCATAAAAGATTTGCACCATTTAATCACTTGTTCACATGTTCAATTCATATTGATAAGAAGAATAACAATCTAAAAAAAATATTCAAATAGATACAAAAAAAAAGAAACGTATATTCGAAGTTAGATGTTTGATATAGATGTATACAAATGTACTAATCTACACAAGATCACCTGAGAAATGTTTGCACTGACTAAGATTTCTATTTTTCAATATAGCATCGACTCACACTGAATAAGATATAATTTTTGTAGCTACTTTTGTATAAAAAGTGCCTTAATTCTTTTATTCAATTAGATAAAAAATAATTGCCACCTTTTATTCACACACAGCCATATTCATCGATATAAATGTATTATCCTCACTTCTTTCTTTTCTACCAATGCATAATACCGTCGTATTCGAATATATAGGTATGACGACATTCTTCTATTCATAATTTTATACAACAGATGGTGCTCTTAATCTATATAAATAATTAACATTTTCAGTATACGAGAAATATAATTTACAAAATATCAACTGTATTTTTTTTCACAGCAAAAGCCATTCGCCTTGTAAAAATGTGAACATTCTTGAAAACTTAATGTGGCCAATGTTTATGTGTTATTATCAAATATATAAAAATTATACCAACGACAAAATATCGTTTTTTGTATATACTACGTAGTTTCTCAATCCTTTTTTTTTTGATGAATAATAAATTTAATCGAATATCTTAAATTATTCTCTTATCAATTTTATATCAAAAAACCTTCTCGTCAAAACTGAGAGTGTTACTTTATTTTTCTTTTTCTTTTTATTTATACTAAAGAATAAAATTATAAAAATCTTTATTTTTATTCTATAAAGAATATGGATAATCTTTATTTTAAAAATAAAGATGAAATACAAAATAAATCAAATATTTTCAAGTAATCAGCAAACAGATAAATAGTTAATATAAAAACAAATAATATTAATCGTAGTTTTTGCCTACCACCAGGCACATTCAAATATGAAATAATGCTAGCAAGTGAATGTGAAGCATAAAAGATTTATAGAAAAAGCTTCTCTTTAGAATCTTTTTTAGCCTATGTTCTTATAATAGTTCACGACTTATTTGAAAAAGATAAAATTATAGATACTTAAGAAAAAAATTTCTTTATTCTTTATTTCAACTTCATTTTTTTGAAATAAAGCAAATTTTTAATTATTTTTATTTTATAAATATAAATATTTACTTTATTTTTTCATTCTTATTTTTGAAATATAGATTATCTGCATTCTTAATAAAATAAAGATAATTATTTACTTTATCCTTATTCATAAAGAAAAGATAAAGTAACATCTCTGGCTACAGCCGTAAATCGTTGATTTCTCAATCATATTTGCAAAAACCTTTTCGATGCAGCCGTGTAATACTATACATTTGATTGTGTTTGCAAAACCCTTTTGATGAAACTGTGGATTACCATACCATCAATAGTCTTTGACAAAACCTTGTTGATGGAGCCGTGCAGCATTATTCCTTGGGTCGTATTTGGGAAAACGAATTCTTGAAAACCGTGGATCATTCTACCTCATATCGTATCTGAAAGAACGTTGGTCTACAGATATGATGAACAAAAACCCTTTAAAATCTCAAGAATGGTCTACTTCAAAAACCCACGATTATATCAACGGTCTTTTCGTATATGTGACGTCTATAAACCCTTCGAAGGTTTATACAGTGTTGAAGAAAAGACAAGACTTTTGTACTATACTATTATTTTTTTCAGTGTATCTGAAGCTGTGATCGAAATTTATAAAATAAAAGCTAAATACTAAAAATTGACTTGAAAGTTGAATTTTTCAATTTTTTAGACAGTTACAGGCTATTATATCACTCTTATTTTTTATTCTACAAACTTTGAGCATAGCGTCTGAAAGAGCAGTCAAAATTGAATACAGTTGGTATTAAAATCCATTCAATGCTTACAGTTGCGTAAAACTAGGATTGGTGCTTTATACCGTGTAAATCAATTCATCGAATTACTGACTCAAAATCACGATATACTTAGTCATACGAGTTACCGGATGAACAATAAGTTCTTAAGCCACCTGTGTTCAGTTCTGAATGCTCTTTCCAGATCTATTGACAGATATAATCTATATGAACGTATACGTCTGAAAATCTTTTAGAATTGATCAAAAAAAGTTGAAAAATTCGACTTTCAGGTAGATTCTACGTAAGTGAAATAAGCAGCCGATTCGAGTATTTCCATCGGTGATTCGTCTAGAAACCTATTCCAGAAGCTTCAATGCTTGTTCAAAATACAACTGAACGAGCTCTATCGAATGGTGTGCTTAGATTTTTCGTAGCTCTAAATAAAAACTTTTCGATCTTCGTGGCGCGATCTTTAAGCTAAAAATTTTTATTTTGAGTTACGAAAAATCTAAGCACACTATTCGATAGAACTCGTTGAGTTGTGCTTGGAACAAGCAGTAGAACCACTGGAACAGGCTCATAGATGAATCGCCAGCGGACATACTGGAATCGGCTGCGGAGATTTCACCTAAAAATCGCAGTATTTTGAGCTTCTTTTGAGTTCAGTTGGAGCTATGAAAAATCCGATTGCACTATTGTATAAAGCTCATCAAGTTCTATTTAGAACCTGCCTAAAATCATCGGAACCAGTTGCTAAGAGAATCGCCGGTGGAAATACTCGAGTCGGCTGCTCAGTGCACCAGGGTGTAAATTCTTTAGTATTTCCTTTTTAGCTCCGAAATTTCGATCACAGTTTCAGATAGAGCAAAAAAACTGGTCATGATTGATGCAAACAATTAGGAGTCAGTTAATCTCTTAGTAAGGAAAATTGACATTTTTCATATCATGTTCTATATATATATTAAAGCTTTATTTCAAGGCTATGAGCGAGCTTCACTCCTGTAGCCGATGTGAACAAAAAAAACCATTTTTAACAAGTATATACGACATGATGAACTAGGTTTGAAATAAAATATCACTTTAAAATAATGTTGAAAGAATAGTTTGAAAAGATAGATAGAATAGAGAGCAAGAAAGAAGGAAAGATAAAGACAAATTAATTTTGTGTGAAACACAGTACATGATCAAATAATGATTGTCGCTTTTGTTTTATTCTATTTGTTAAATTTTTTGAATTCTTCCTCGGTCGAGAATTTCTCTTCTTTGTTCTATCAAAGATGGATTTGTCAAATATTCATTGAGGAAAATGATCGACAATTTGTGTTGCAAAAAATCTTCGATAACGCTTGGATTTCTTTCTAGTATTGTACAAGATAGTTTGTTCCAATGAATGCGAGATAGTTCTTCAGTTGTTCGATATTTTGGTAAATGTTCTATCTCAATATTTCTAGCATCATACCAATTATGTATAATTCTAAACATTTGTCTATGTGATCCTTCAAGTTGTTTCTTTTTATCTTTTGCTAGTAGTGGATAAATGTTCAGGATAGATAGTAGATGTGGTCGGATGAATGCATTGTAGAGACAATAATTGACTCTTTCGCTCATCATTCGACTGGTTGCAAGTCTTTTGAAAACATTTGTATTTAATTATATTTTTGATTTGATGTAATCAAGATGCACTGTGAAAGATAGCTTAGCATCAAGAATTGTTCCAAGGTACTTAATTTGATTCAAATGTTCAATCTTGTGTCCTTTGCATTTTATTGTAGGTATTTTAGGATTTCCTTGACGATTAAATAGTGTCCAGTACGTCTTGTCATAATTAATTGGTTGTTTCCATTGGGTAGAATATTTTATCAAACGTTTTAGTATTTGTACTAGTTGTTTCTTAAGTGATTTGATAATCTTCTTTGGTGATAGCGCTGCTGATGGTGCAATCGATACTGCCAAATCGTCCGCAAACAAGTGCTTCCAATGGATAGTCGACAGAGATTCGAGTAAATCATGATGGTAGACAATGAATAGCACCGGATCGATGCAACTTCCTTGTGGTACACCTTTTGAGAGTTCGAACGTGGATGAAATTGTACTTTTTATATCAATGTAGGCTTTTCTACCACATAAGTAATGTTTCAGCCAAGCTATTATATATAATGGACAATTTAACTTGTTAAGTTTTAGCCATAAGCCATTAAACCATAATTGATTAAACGCAGAACTAAAGTCTACGAAGAGTGCAGCTGCAGCTGTATTCATTGATAGGCTTTGTCCAATTTGATCTATCATAGATACTAAACGTACAGACATGTTGTGTTTTGGCCTAAATCCAGTTTGTTCTGGTGGAAGTATTGCAAAATCATCTATCCATTTGCGAAAGTGGATCAGAAAACATTTTTCAAATAGCTTGGAAAAGCACGCAAGTAAAGAAATCGGTCTTGTTTTATCAATAGTTGTTGTCTTAGATTTTGTTTTGGATAATAATATCATTTTTGCAATGTGCCAATGCGAGGGTGTCTGCAAACTGGTAGCAAACTTATTCATACATATAAGAACTATAGATAAATGATTCGGTGGAAGCAACTTGATGATTCTATTAGAAATTCCATCTACACCTGACGAATTTTTATTTTTCATTGATGCGATAATTCTATTTAGTTGCTGGTAATTGATATTCATTGGATTAGAAGGCTTGTTTATCAAGATTTCATCTAGTTCTATCAAGTTTATGCTTGTTTCAATATCAGTATCTGTATGTGTAGATTGATGATCGGTAAATTGTTCTTCATAGTAATCTTTTGCAATAGCACACATTTCTTCTGGTGTAGTAATAGTGTTGTTGTTAATAATGAAACTTTCAACTGGTGAAGATTTTGAGTGGAAATGTCGTTTTGCTTTTTGCCAGAAAGATTTCGTATCACAATCATTGAACGATCCACAATAATCAAGCCATAACTTTCTTTTATATTAAAAAGTGTTTTTTGTACTAGTTTCGTTGTATCTCTTAACATCATTGCATAATAGGGATGATAAGTTCGTCGAAACAATTTCAAATATAAATGTTTTTCATTAATTAAATTTACTACATGTTATGGTAATGATGGTTTAAAAATCTTCTTGAATGTAACATTGGTGAAACGTGCTAGACATAGCCATAAAAACCTTTCATAAAGTGTGAAGAAATCAGCTGAATGAGTCATATCTTCTGCAAGTTTGTTCCAATAACTACCAGTAAAAGTAAGAAATACTTCAAATAATTTCCAATGAGTTCGTTTGATTGGATACCTTTGATGTGCAGTAGATATTTTAATTGTGGAGTACCAAATAACTGGATGGTGATCATTACCAATAGACGGTAATACTTAAAATGAATTAGATGACATATGCGACGGTACAATAATTAGATCAATCGTTGCGTTGGAGCGAGTTGACGTTGGAATAAATTTATTAATGATATCCATTGTTGAACGCGTTTGTAATGTAGACAATCAATTAAATAAAGTTTTTCCTTTTGGATTTTCTATCGTGCGAGACCAAGAATTATGTTTTGCGTTGAAATCTCCGGTGGTGATTGTATCTTCATTGATTCGTAGTATTTGTTCAAATATCTTGAAAGGAATTGTTTCATGTGGTGGTGAGTAACATGTGATTAATTGAAATTTATTGTTGTCCACACCTATTTCCAATGCAATCAAATTCGGTATGTTGTCAGATCCAACTATTCGTTGAGTATGAATTGATTTATGTACAGCAACTAAGACACCTCCAAATAGATTTGTACCTTTGATCGAGAAGACATTAAAATTAAAGAAGTGTTTGGTAAATTTCTTAATCGATTCTTCGTCATGATGTGTTCCATTTATTGTAATAATCGGTGGTGAAGTAGAATCAATAAGGTTGAATATTTCCGCCATATAACGATTTAAGCTGGAAACATTTACCAATAGAATTGAGATATTGTCTTTACTATGTAACATTGATAAAGTTTTAACGCGATAGTTTGACCAATTTTCTAATAAAAGATTAAGTGTTAGAGTATTCGTCCATTCTTCCAAAATCATTTTAAAAGTTTTTTCCTCATGTTTTGTAAGTTGATCAACATTGGTAAGATATGGTTTCTTTTGTTTTGTTTTAAATATCGCTGTTGATGGATTCATTTGAGGTCGATCTTGATAGAGTATATTTTTCATTTTGTTTTATTTCATTTGATTTGACTACTTCATTATATTGTTGCTTGAATTCCATGTATAAGGTGCGTAATTTTTCTTGTTCATTTTGCTTGGTTTTACCTAAAAATACATCACTTAAATTAAAAATATAAGGAGATACTTTTTCTAGGATAAATTCCTTGAGTGTGGCAAAATCCTTTTGCCATGTATTAATTAATCGAAAAGCCTTGGTAGTGTTCGCATTCATATTTGTTTGTTCACTTGTAATTTGTTCCATTTTACTCATAATTTGGTCCAATTTTTTATTGATATCGGATAATGCATCTGGATATTCATTTGGTGCTACATTTTGAATTGGAGTATATAATTGAGCTTGTGCATGTTCTTTTTGAGCGTTTGTTGCCCATGCACTAGGAGCATCAGTCGATTTAACATATAATACTTTGTTATTGTTGTTGTTGATGGTTGGTATGGTTTTTGAGAGCTGTTGATATTTACTTCGTTCTTCTACTTTAACTGGACAGCTTGGACTACCAGCCATATGGTTTTGACCACAGTTTGCACAACAAATTTTATTATTACAGCTAGGATTAAATGGATGGTTTGAACCACAACGAAAACATTTTGGCTTGTCTTTAAGTAGACAATTTGCGGTAATATGATCATTGTATTGTTGACAATTAAAACAGCGTAGTACTTTTGCTGGTGGTGAATATGGTTGGATCACGAATGAAGTGTTTTCATCATCTAAGAGTAAGCGTTTGTTTAGAATGATTTTCTTTACTTCTTGATTGGAAAAGAAATCAATTCTAACTTTAGAGATTGGTATACGATCTTTAACATAAAGTCGTTCAACTTTGATGATTGTTGGATATTGTTTTTTGATGTCGGATTCAAATTGTTCTAATTTCCATTGAGCAGGAACACCAATATCTACAATTGAATAAGATGTTGGTACTTTTGATGGGGAAGTAATTTCATAATCTAAAGAACATATCTGAATTGGCCATGTTGTTTTGTCCATCAAACGATCAAATTGTTCACTACTATTGGCATATAGAAGAAAACATTTATTACTACCAGTAGATGAGTAACGACCATATGAAAGTCCAATACGACAATGTTTGTTAATATCTTTGATGATTGATAATTCCGATGGTGTACTATCAGCTACAAAGGTAATCCGAAAAGGCGGAAACGTTGAACGTGTGGTTGTCGAGTCTCCGTGGCTTACTCCAGTACGAGATGTCGTTAGATTTAGCTGTTGTTGTTGTATTGACCGAGAGCCAGCGCTATTAAAGTATTGGTTACGTGTATTAACCACACGATGTTCATGTTCAAATGAATCATCACCTTCTTTTGTTCTTTTGATTCTATTTTGTTTTGTAGATGTATGTTGTTCTGTTGTTGGTGTAGTTGCGGAAACCGAATTCTCTTCTATTTGATTGATATGTATCATATTCGTTTTATGAGGCATAATGCCACTATTGCTCATCATCAGTAATAAATGGAATTAATGATGATGAGTCACGTCACTTAGTATAGTAACAAAAACTATACCCTTGTTAGACAGGAAAGAAAAATAGATAGCAGCTAAATGCGACTATCCGCTATTACAACAAAAGGATGAATGATATCATGTTCTAGAGATCGAGGCATCCCTTTAAAAAAAGGTACAGTTTATTTTTACTATTTTTCTGCTATTCTGCTGGCATCGATTGATGTCTTCTTTCATAAACTCACTTGAATATTAATATGGATGTCCCATGTTATTAATGAAGATACAGCGTCACGTTACTTCATATTTTAATTCGTCAAAATCGTATATGATGTATAATAAGAGTCACTCACTATATACACATACATTTTACACGGTAAAGAAAAAGGAAATCATTGAAGCATGAACATATAACCAGAGAATAGCTAGTAACTTTTATCGTATACTCACCTCTACTAGTGTATCGTGCAGTGAACAGGCACGTGGAAATAAATAAAATACTTTATACGATACATATAATACTGGAATGAATAAAACGTGGATGATATTATACTGAATTTTTTTGTCGTTTTTTTGTATTCGTGGTTAAATAAAGTTCGATAGGGCGACTAGTACAGTGTATTTTATTTTTTTTGAAGGGTTGTCAGCAAAAAAAAATCGATTTTTTCGATAGTCTCATCTAATTGATTTTTTCTTATACGTCATAATAGTACCATAAGCAAGTAAAGCATGGATAAATTTATGGCAGGTTCGTTAGATGAAATAACAATACTTTTTACAACTATACTCATTTCTTCTACTTGTATAGATATATCGACGATATATTTATGACAACAAATCAATCATTAGATAAAATTCGAATTGTATTAGAAAAATCTAAAAAGAAAGATATCAATATAGAAATTGAATCTATAATTGATGTGACAGTTAATTATCTTGATGTCACCATTGCAAATGAAAATGGTTATTTGAGAACATGTGTTTATCATAAACCAACAGCTCAACCATATTATTTAACATATACATCAGATTATTTACATAAATATCATCGTAATATACTATATACTGAATTAATATGTGCTGAACGTTTATGTTCAAACATATATGATTTTAATTCAGAACGTCTTCACATTGATATGTCACTATTACTCAGCTAATATCCACCAAAATTTATTTCTAATCAATTTCTTCGATTTTTTCAAGTCAATAATGCCATGCCTGTATTTATAGAACTTAACCAGCAAGTTTATCAACGATTACATCAACAATTACTAAATCGAATAACAGACGAAGAACAGATATTACATAATGGAATGAAAGATCCTGTAACAAATCCAGCAATATTAGAAAAGAAGCCTTGGAATCGATCAATGATGTATTTACGATATGCGTATGAAGCGGGACCTCGTGCTACATTCTCTAATGAATTTTACTCATGGTGGGAAAAAGATTATCTTTATCCAGGATATAAAATGAAAAATATCAAACTTTGACCAATACCAAAAACCAATCGTACACTAGCAGATTACTTCATTCACAAGAAACCTCCACGCCATATGTTAAGAATTACCGAATCATGCAACAAACAAGAATGAAAAAGAAGATTTCATGAACATAACGTTCACTCATAATAAATACATTTCCACCTATTGATCAAATTTTGCATAAATACAATGACCATCAACTCATACTGCAAAAATAAACTATTATAAGTTATTTGAAATTTATTCTCATTTTTTTCCTTCAATATTGTAGATATTTTAAGAAATAATCATTAGTCCATAATAGCAACCATACAATTAATGTTACACAATAATATCAGCTATCAATCAATGATAACAACGTGATTCAAAACCAAAATATCACACTGAAGAAATCAAACAACGATATAGTAAAGTACTAGGTAAAAAAGATCGCGTCATGTGCTGATTTGAATTTCTTGTCTTTTTCTATATATTTTATGGAGGCAACAATCCTTATAATAATAATATTTATCTAAACCGACCGTTTTATGGAGGTAATTATCCAAATCCATCAATATCAAATTATGAATTTAATAATCCTAATTATTTGCTTCCATTATCATTTCCCCCTTATCGTTATTGGAATTATCCATATTATGGATCATCGCAACGACTACGATGATATAATAATAATAATGGTTATCGTAATTATAATCGTGATAATAACAATAATTATCAACAGCGACAACCAAGAAACCAACGTCAAACAACAGCAGCATTTAGACGTAAAAATAGTCGAAATCGTCAGCAACAAAATCAAAATCAAAATAATGTTGTGATCACTAATCGATATGCTGCTTTAACTTACGATGATATGGAATCATTACCTATTAATAATAATAACAAGAAGAAGAACAATATAAATAATGATACTAAAACAAATAAATGATCATATTTAAATATGAATTAAATTACCCAATGGTTTAGCAATAATCCAGAAATATAAGAGATTATAAAAGGTAGTGGCAATCATAGTTTTGTTATAAAAGCTACTCCAGTCTATGATGGACGGATTCGAGTAGATTATGAATTACAAGTATGGAAAAGTTACTACAAATTAGCTACTGAACATAAACATTGGGCTAAAGAAGTAGTTGATCGTACAAAAAAACGTAATGAACATGTCAATTTACCTTTCATAGAAAAGAAAATTGATCAAGCTTGTACGAAAATCAATGACATACAAATACATTTAGCTACCTATTGGTTACAAATACCAACTGCATCAGCAGCAGTAGCAGCAGCGGTGGCATCGATTAATACTACTACCAATAGTAATAAAAATGTCTCGAATCGTACCAGAATTAAAAACATTGAAAAATTATTAACCGATTATATTAAAGAAAACATTCAACGTATCAAGAAAATGTCTGCAATTCGTCTTGAAATAGTAAAAATAGAAAAGGACGAATATAAAAACTCCATTACAATCAAAGATAAAATTATAGCGTATAATGAAGAAAAATTATCATACTACAACAAAACGTTTACAAATGAATATATTTCCAAAACTTATTGCAAAAACAAATTTTCAATTTAAATTTCATGAATCTATTCTTGATAGACATGAAATGCAAGGTAGATATGATACCGAATTATTAAAAAATGAAATTACACAGTTGATTCAAGGTTTTCCAGCAAACGATTCTAATTAAATAAGCTTGGAAACATTCAAACGTTATCATGAATTACGTGAAAAACGTTATGAATTATTACTTGATCAAGATCTTCATTTTTTAGAGGAACAGCGAGTCGAGAACAACAACAATCTGCTACCACAACAAGAGGTCGTAGAAGAAATAATCTCGAATCATGTTCGTTCTTTAGGAGCCGAAGTATCGGTGCAAATATAATTAATCAAGCATCCAATACAATCAATCTAACTGAAGACGAACAATATATATTACGATTAGGTCCTTAATTCATCTTCAATGATCCAACGACAGCTGCAAAACGATGAACCAAGGAATTAACTAAACTTCAAAGAAAAACTGAAGCTTGTTTTCATAAACATGGAGTTAATCCAGGTCAGCCAGTTGTATAATTTATTTCAGAGTTAGATTTGATACTTCAAAATTTACATTCTTCTACTTCAAATACAAATACAAATACAAATTTAGATTCAAATCATTTTAAACCGAAGAAAACGATAAATTATCGTCGTACAATTAAACGACTTCAACATAAATTTCGTTTAACAAATACAATTCTTCGTAAAACTGATAAATCCAAAGTCTTTCATTTGGGAACTGTCGAACATTATGAAAAGCAATCCAAAGACTATATGGAGCGAACAAAAGCTTATGATTGTATTGGCCAAATTGATCCATTACCAGAATTAATCAAGCACACCAATAAATATTTACTTGATTTACGCCTTAAGAAATGGATTACACCAAAGCAATATGAGCAATTGTGCCTTAAACAAACAGATGATATTGAATTAGCACATCTTTATTATCTGCCAAAGGCTCATAAACCGTTAACTCCACTTCGTCCAATTATGTCTGGCAGGAAACATCCTACAACTAAAATTTCCAAATATTTAGATGATCTATTAAGACCATTATTCAATCAAATGGCTTCCAAATCAACTATTACTTGTGGTTTCGAATTGATCAAACATCTACAAAAATGGACATCAATAAACTTACGTCAAGGAACAAGTTTATGTACCATCGATGTTGTTGATCTCTACACAATGATACCACAAATGGAAGGAGTTTTGGCATTAGAAAAAATGATAGATCATCTACAATTAAAACAAGTTGATGGATTAACTAAAGAAACCATTATACGATTAGCAAAATTTGTGATGCAAAATAATTATTTTAAATACAAAAATGATTATTATCATCAAATTCGTGGAGGAGCAATGGGCTCTCCACTTACACTTACCATTGCTAATTGTTATATGTTCTTCTTCGAACAATCCATCATCAGACAAATTAATAATAGCTATGGATTATACTTTCGTTATATCGACGATATAATTATATTAATTAATTGGCCTAATCGTCACTTGAAGAAAGAAATCAATCGATGGAATACTTTTGATGAAAATATACAATTGTCTGATAATATTAGCAATTGTATTAACTTCCTCGATCTTCATATTGAAAACCAAAAAGGTCAATTAATCACTAAAGTATATCACAAGCCATCATATCAACCTTATTATTTACCATTCAACAGCATTCATCCACTACATATGAAGGCAAACATACCATTCACAATGTTACTACGTGCAATTCGGTATTGTTCAAGCTTTGAAGATTATTTTGACGAACGTGGTAAATTAAGAATGGATCTATTAGTTAATAAATATCCGGTTAAATTTATCGATAAACACTTCACTCGTCTTCTTGATAAATTCAATATTCATGAACTATTAAACATGTACAACTATAATACACTACGACAACAAGTTGTTGATACTCCTCATGAAGCAAAAGCGGCAATTAATTATCAAAAGACATTATTTGTCCATTTTACTTACTGTCAAAATATGACAACTTTTCCACGACATTTCCATACACTTTGGAATAAATATTTTGAACAGTCTCCAATCAATGAAGTAACTCCAATACTTGGCACTCGTAATGTAAATAATTTACAAAGACAATTGGTACATACTCGCCACACATAGTATAATATAATCATTATTCTTCTATTATCAAGTGGCTCCATTACTAAACATTTACTATATACATTTCGATTACTTACAAGGTGAATTATCAACTTGTTTTTCATTTATATACAAGACTCGTTTATTTTCTCGTTAAACTATCTTACTTCTCATTTATACTTGTTAACTCGTTTATTTTTCACTTCTCCTTTTTCATGTGTTGTTACTATTTTTCTCTATTATTATATATATCTTTATGCAGAGCCCTGAAGAGTGTTCTATTATTTTTAAATAAATAACATGAAACGCGTCGGCAAAGATAAACTCTGCATTTACTTATTTAATTATATATATATATATTTTCAACAACAACAACAACATATTCAATTTCAATAGTTATAATTGACTTAGTATATTGATTGCTGAAAAGCAAAAGTTGAGTCCAGCAAATTGGTTTATATCTTAGTTATATAGATCCGTTTGTTTTTCTATTCGTTGTTTAAACAACGACATGATCATCGTCGAGATGGAAAAAAGATCAATCTGTTGACTTCTTTTGCTGCCGATATAGAGCGGAATAAAAAGATAAACAATAATATACCTGTTCCGCGTAAGTTGCTAATCTAGATAAGATTTCAAAATTTAGAATAACTTCTTTGTCTCATTATAGAACGAGAAGAAGACAAACAAAATGAAATTAAAGTTATGGATATAGATGATGCTAATGATGACTCTGAAGTCATTGATTTACGTACACCAGTAAATGAAATAGTAGCAACATCAGTTCTGACATTAACAGATAATGTAAATCATATGTCTGTTATTACTACTACTACTGCTGCTACATGTCAAACCTACTACAAATATAAAACACTTCGAGAAGGAGACGAACGTCAATCAATTTTGCCTGCTTTTCCAACAGCAACTAGTAAAAAACAACTGCATCTG
>CAJNOI010000239.1:73384-94303 GCA_905250115.1 Adineta steineri
GGTGTTTGTGATTTCGTAGGATTTTTTTGAGATTTCTTGGGATTTCTCATTGATTTCAGGGGATTTTTCGAAGATTTCTGGAGATTTCATTGGGGATTTCATCGTTGTGTACTCCGCCGTAAACGATGATCGTATACGATCGTTTACGACCACGACGATATACGACCGTAATACTGCGGATACCAAACGGTTCCGTAACTCGTCGTAAACGGTCGTAAATAAGTCGTTTAATGGTCGTTTTCGTCATCGGGTACGGTCTTTTGCTGTCGTTTACGATCGTCGTAAGTGTTGACCTGGGTAATTGAATTACAATCGCAACAAGGAGAAATCTATGGAAGGTAAGATATGTATATATGTATGTATATAGAAAAGATTTGATGCTCTTTTGTAGATACATCGATGATGTATTCATGACATCAAATATGTCGACTGATGTTATTCATGATAAACTTGACTGGATGAATCAAAAGGATCGTAAACATATACAAATTACATATTCGGTTGGTCTCAAGGTTGAATTTCTTGATGTTCAAATTGAGAATTATCATGGATTATTGAAAACATCAGTCTATCGAAAACCAGCTGCTGAACCGTACATATTACCATATTCATCTGATCATCGTCGTCATATACATATGAATATACCGTATGAAGCATTATTACAAGCTGCTCGGTTATGTTCAGAGGTGTACGCATTCGATAAGGAACGATTGGACATTGAAATTAAGCTTTTATTAAATGGTTATCCACCACAATTTCTTAAATATCATTTTAAACGATTTTTTCGCTTAAATCAAGTATTAGAAGTATGCACTGAATTAGATGTACACAAATATCAAATGTTGCATCAAAAGTTATTACATTTACCGACACGACGTGAAAAGAAATATCAACGGCAAACAACAGACGGGAATGATATATTAGTAGATAAACAATGGAACAGAAAGATTCTAATGTTATCACATACATATGAAAGTGGTCCATCAACGAATTTTAGACGAGAATTTCGAAAGTTATGGACAAAATATTATGTCTACAAAGAGTCAGTTGTCAAAAATGCGCGTACAATGATAACAGCACTGAATAATCCATCATTGAACGATTTGCTTGTTCGTAAGAAGCCACCTGCATCGTTATTAACTAAAATGGAACCATTGTTGTCTTCGCCACCATCCAAGATCGTATTAAAACAAGAAACTGAACATAAAAAATAGATCTAAATAAACAGTTTCCTCTTCATACTCATATTGATCTTATATATAAGCTTTTCTAATATATTTTTAACTTCATATATAATAAAATCATTTATATGCAACGAGTTGTCTAAGACTTCAATGTATTTGCTTTATATTGTAGATTTAAGTAGAAATTCTAAACATCAAAGATGCCTAGTCGCAAGAAAAGTTCTCAAAAGAAGCCTATTATAAAAAGACTTCTAGATGGAATCTTACCAAAAAGAAGAACAACAATTGATACCACAGGCAATACAACAGATGATGATACACAACTTAATTCATCTCATACATTAGGTAATCGATCGTCTAGTGCCTTAAAACGGCACGAAGAATTGCCAAAAAGACAAGGAACATCACCTGATCCAACTTTATCAGGTGGTGCCTCGTCAAAACAAGGTGAAAATGTAAGATCAATTTCTAATTCGCATAAATTCGAATATTAAACTTTTGTATATATTTTTTGATATGCAGGAGACTCCATTGGTCACGGCCAATAGTCAATTCTTTTACTCACCAATGTATCGACGATACTTTGGCTTAACACCACCAAATCCACGATTATGTAATCCTCGGTTATTAGAGGATTATATTGATTGGTACATCAATGTGTACATGGAAGAAGAGCTTCCATGGGCGTGGGTATGAGAAACGACAAGTGACACTAGGAGAATCTTGAAACTAATTCAATGTTGTTATCATTTAGATGAATGTTGGTAATGCTCAACAAAGAGCTGAACAAAGTGAACAGGAAGCAAGGGAAGAAGCAAAAAGATTAGCTTCGATTTCGACAACTCCAACTGAAAGAAAGTATTTCAACAAGTCGAATCAAATGGTCAATTATGGAATAAACTTTCCTTTTTGATATCCTGATTGTATCTATTTGATTGATTTTATTGAATAAAACAAGACAAAAACAGGAACAGATATTCATTTAAAGAACTCTAGTTAGATAATTGATATTCGAAGTTTGTTTTCTCATTTTAGATAAATTTCGTTTAATTTCATCTACATCTAAATTTTGGTATTGTATATCTCATATGTTCACATGAAAATGAAAATATCATTCTAGTCATTACTTTGTCTTCTTGATCGTTAGAATAATCGAGACTTAATCCAACAAAACATAGATAACAGCAGAAATTAGAAGTCAAACAGCAACGAAAATAAAACAACATTTAATTCAGAGCAGCTAGCGAGCAAGGTGAAGACAAGAGTGTCAAAGGTTGATAGAACCGGCCGGTTTTTCTCATAACCCTATGTTTACAGAAACAGTTCTTGTCTACTGATCCTTTATACTTCAATATTTTCATACAAAACATTGACACACAATATCCGAACGTCACATTCTTGGGACAGCCTATTGAGAATAAAAATGCGTAAGAAATATATTAACAACACTGACTGTAAACGAAAACCGGTCATGGTAGCTCCGATTAACTGGTATCAGTATAAAATACCCAATGAAATACAGGGGTATACTCAAGGGGGAAACAGCTGATTAGGAAACCGCTAATCACATCTAATCACTCATAATCACACCTAATCAATCTTAATCACTCCTAATCAAATCCTAATCACTCCTAATCAAGTCCTAATCACGCCTAACCATTATTAAGAGACGGGGTGGATGTGTGAATAAAAATAATAATGACACCTACATCCACCCATCATTACTAAGAAATAATAATCACTGCTAATCACTGTTAATCACTATTAATCACTATTAATCACTATTAATCACTGCTAATCAAATAATCAGCTGTTTCCCCCTTGGGTATACTGCTAGTCCAGTAATCGAACAAAGCCATCTGATGAGACCTATGAGCAAGGTCGAAACCGGTAACAAAATGTACACAATATGCTTCATAAAGCGAACTATAATGGAAATCATATAATATTTGAATTATCACTTACCAGAAAACACAGCAAAATTTTGGAAGAGGTCGATTTTATCGCTTATTGACCTCCCTTCTTTGTCATGAAGAGCCTGTATTCAGATTTTTAGCGTTTGAAACGTTGAATGATTATATCTGATAAATGCGCGGTTATTTGTAAATAATATCTGGTCGTGGTAGCTCTTGTTAATAGACTAATCTAAAATCATATATGTAATAAATACTTATTTATAATGATCATTTATAAATGATACATTTGACATATATATGACATAAAGCCACCTGAAGAGGCCCTTGAGCAAGGCCGAAACTAGACATCAATATTTTAAACAGAAAATTATTGTGTATTGTATGCCACTTTTTATAATCAATAAAAGCCATCTCGTAATTTCGATACAGATCAGGACAAAGATGGATAACAGTGGAATATATCATCGACAGGAATGACCTAGATAGACAAAAACTATGCACGACCTTTGAACAATTCTAAAAGCATACACATATGTCGAAGATCTAAAGCATTTCATTAAGATGTAGACATAATACTTATGATTTCTATTTTTATGTTCTAGATTATAATTATTATTTTTATTATAAAATATTCTAAAATGACATCTCCGAAAAAGTATTCTGCTGAACGAATAACTATTGCTGAGGAAGAACAGCGACAGGTACGTATATCTACTTGCAACTGTTTTTAATTACTCATAAACATCTGTGTCTATCTTTCCTGTATTTAGATACAAGAAATTATCTGTAAAAAGGATTTTCTTCTTCATGTCGTCTTATCAAAAGAAAAAAAGGTAAAAAGAATTGCTACTTGACATAGATTGAGGAATATCTCTCATCTTCAAGTATTTATATTCATTCTTCTGAATTTAGTTTCTTCTCCCATTCTCTCGTCGACCGATTGATATGGGATTAGATCCATTCATCGATGAACATGATCCATCATTAATTATACGTGTCGCTGGGGTGATAGATCTTCGAATGGATTCTAGCCCAATCCATCCAAACAAGAAAATTATCCGAATCATCGATGAAACGTAAGTGTGATCAGCATTTATCACAAAAGAAAACTTGTATCTAAATTATCGCTTATTGATTTTCTTTTCTATTTTCAATAGAATCGATAATTTCCACGATTTCCGTGCAATGATACCACAAAAATAACATTTTTCTCCTTCTTCCTTCTCTTCTTCTTTTTCTTTTCTAGTCATTTCTCTATATATTCCGTTTAACCTGTCTTGGATTTTCGGATATGTTCAGTGTGTGCTTTATCTATTGTATATATTTGAACAATAAAACGAAAATTCAAAACATATCCACATGATTTACAAGTTCGGTATATCTAAGTGCTCAAGGTAACTATAAACGTTTTCTTTTTATGCCCGACAAAAGCCAACTCATAACTTCCACGTAGTGTCGGGTGTCAACGTCAATGGGAGACGGCTAATATGAGCTCTGGTATGCTGTACGTCGATAACACCAGCATTTCAAAATGCATAACACATGAATCTGAATTGACCTTAAAGATTTCAAATACTAACCATATCTTCAATCAATGGCACCTCTCAATATATTCGACCAGACCGGTTATCGGAAGCTGTAGGTTCGAGTCCTGCTCTGATTTCATGATCTTTCTTTATAAGTCTTTCGTACTTATTTAGACATGTCCATGTGGTTGCATTTTATCGAAAATCATTCAGATTTCCGTGGATAAGAGATATATTTGCTTAAATTTATTGACTCTTGAATTAACAGATTTATACACACCCACACCCTAGCCACCCACACCCACCCACCCACACCCACACCCACCCACACCCACACACCCACACCCACACCCACACCCACACCCACACCCACACCCACACCCACACCCTCAATTTGTATCTCCTTACTTTCACCAACACCAAATCACTAAAGCCCAAACACATTTATTTCGTCCTCTTCTCCCACTTCCAAATGATACCACACAATTATACAAACATATTTCAAAAACATACCTTTTCTTTACTCTTTTTCTAGATTACTAAAACAAAAAGCTTTCAACAATTACCGCGTCCATATCAATGATACCACAATAAAACCTAACACCAACATATTTCCACGATATTCTTAAAACGTTCAACATGACTGCAATATACAACAATGCAAATACCACCCGCACGTAACAGTAAATCAGCAGTTTTATTAACTTGTGAGAAGCTGACTTCTTCATCTCTAGATACAATCTAGTTCACGTTTTAAATCGGTCATTCAGTATTACTAAAAATCCAACTCATCAAATTATTCTCGTAACTAAACTAAAATATCATCCGGTCACACCATCTTCATAATATATAGAACAATTTATTTTCTTTCATTTCCATCAACCAAGTCAATAAAAGATGATTATTTCAGTACTCTACCCCCTTTCCTTTATTAAATAATGAAGTGCTCAAGCTACCTGAAGATTTTGACTCTTGAGAAAGGTCGAAACTATATAGTCGTAGCATATTCTTGAATACACACCCTCACCCACACCCACACCCAAAAAGTTTCAATTTGATAGTATTGAACTTAGTAACATTCTATATTCAATACTGTTGAACCATATATGGTTGTTCTAGTTTTGCAGAATTCCTCATGATTTTGTAGATGAATAGTTGAATCACTATGGAAGTGTGTTAAAGAATGAAAATTCTTTTTTTGAAAATAGTTTTGTTTATGGGTAAAAGCACTATCCCATTTAGTTATGTTACTTTTTTTATACCTAACTAAATAACAAGTAACGCTTGCCTGGAGACTCACTCAGCTCTTTCTTGTAGAACCGATATGTCTTCGCTATTAGTAAACTATTTATTGAAACAATTTCAAAAACTGACTTCAGATTTGAATTCCACGATCTTGATAACCGTTCGATCAACCATTATAAAAAATTCTTTTTATATCTTTACCTAATTTTCGAGCAAGTAAGTAGACAACTTATGTTTGCAAGACTCTTCTCTACGAGAAAGAGAAAAACTCTGAAAAATATTGCATAGATTATTCAACCCAATTTGAATAACTTACAAGAAGTAATAAATTTAAACTTCGTTGATTATGAAAACATTTCGATAATTTTTGAAGAAATTTGAAATTTAAAAATTGAGCCTGTTTGTAATGGGCGCAAATAGGACTTAAAAACAGTGCTTGGCAAGGAACAATTACTTTAATGTAACAAGTGCAACAGATATTGGAATACCACTTCTTATAATGGCAATATGAATGTTGATATCAATATCTTAATAGGTATATAAATTAAATCTTTTTATTGCTAGAAAGTTAAAAGCAAATGTTTTACAACTCAACAAATTTGTGAAAGAAATATCATAAAGATGGACATCCAAGTCAAGTTATAACAACGGAAAATATATCTGAATATTTTCTAATCAATGGACCGTGGAACATAACAATTTCAAGAATGTATTTGAAATCCATAGAGCTAGTATATCATAGATTATATATTTTGTTGCTAGTAAAAATAAGTTAAAATAACAAACGATATTCGATGTCTTTTTTTTGAAAATACAAATCAACTCTAATTTAAATTCTGGAAGTGTTATTTTACGTTTTCATACCCAGATTGAATCACTAACGGATCCAGTTTGCGTCATTAGTAAAGTAACAATGGAATGTGAGCTATGTGTTTTTGATGGAAGTAAATTATCGGTACTATCGTCCACTTGTGAAGATTCCTTTTGATAATAGACTTTATCATTTTCTGGAAGCAATTTCAAAGTTTTGTTTGAGAAATCATCGGATTGAGCTGTTTCTCTTCGTAAATTTTTGAATAGCCAATTTAGACATTTAATTCGTGATTTTTTCAACACACCAATTTGTTCACATACGTTCCAAGCCATATGACTAATATTATTTTCATATGGAACTATAGTCTTCTCATGTAACAGATCTTTCATCCAAGATCGATTGAAATTGAAATTAGGTTTAGCTGCGACTACGATTAAGCCTTTCTTTTCATCTCTTGATTTATTAGTAGAAATTATGTAAGATAATTCTTGAAATTTATCAGTATTTTCACCATAGGCTGTTGATGCCAAGATAATAACCGTTGTTGCCGATATAATATTTGGAGATACATATTCCCACATATCATCAGACAGATCAACCTTTTCATAGTCAACCCAAATTGGTATCGTCGTTCTCTTACGCAACTCTTTTACAAATTCTTTACAAAACTCTTCGTCGGTATGATCATAGCTAATATAGATTTTCGATGACATGTCTTTTTTTTGTTCGTTTGTTGACATAGTTTGCTGAATATTACACCAAATACGCTTTGCATCATCGTGTTTCGGACGATTAGCAAGACTTTCTATGATTATACAAAACCGACTATTATCAGTTAATCGTTTGAGATATTCTGGGTAACTAGAAATCTGTAGTAGAATTCTAAGTAAACATTTGACAGCACGTTCCTCTAGTTCATCTGGTTCTGGATCCAGCAGAACTCCGTAAAGAGACAGAAAAAGTTCTGTAAAGTATTGTATTGCTGTTGATTTTTCATTAATCTTATCCTCCAAAATATGTTTTATTACGTATGTATTTGTGAAAGCACGATCTAATAATTCGAGTAATTCCGATAAATGATATTCATCAGATGATAAATCATCTTTTTGATCAGTTTTCTTACATAATTGGTATAAATTTTCGCTAGTATCAAGAATGAGTTTTTTGTTTTCTTCCGATTGTTCATCACTTGTAGCTAATGCGATCAATGCCCAACCATAACTTTCTGTCAAACCGTTATTGTCTTCATTATAAATTAATTGCTTAAGTTCCATCAAAATGTTGAACGCTTTTTCTGTACGAAGCTGCTTTAAAGCTGTCTTATCTCTCGTCAAATTGTAGACAATGTTAACTATTGGTTCACCAATATCACTGATATGAGACGCAAATAAATCTGTACGAATCCATTGGATAATTTTTTGAATGTAACCAACATCAATAAATATAGAAATTATTGCAAGTTTATCCGACAAACTCCATAATAGAGTTAAAATAGATTCTGTTACAAGTAGTACACGCGCAGAAACTTGTTTATTCGTATTTGTTAGATAATTATGAATAAATTCTTGGAAAGAGATCATAAGAGAACTGTAACTGTTTCTAAATTCTTTATTCGACCGAATAACTACTTTGATAGCAAAGCAGTCAGCATGGATTAGGCATTCGTTCATGATATCGTGAAATTCAATGCTTTTTTCTTGTAAGAATTCTTCATTGGCGTCGATAGAATCTAAATAATTCAAAATATAAGTAGCGAAATGTATAGATTGAATGATGTTTGAGCCTTGCAATTTATTACCTTCAGTTGTTACTGTCTCTTTTGAAAGAAGTTGTCGAAAGCATATTTCAATAAAATTATCTTTGACAAGGTTCAGAAGTATTGCATCCAGAATGTTACTGGCAATCACTGGCGAATAATCTTTTTCTTCACGAATACACTCTATCAGAGAATTCAATTTTGTAAACATTAACTGAAAAGGTTGTCGTAATATAAACAAATCAGATCCATCGATAGCAGAGATGCGTACAATTATATTTAATGTTGTAATGAGAAACATAGAACTTTTTTGAAAAACCATTTGATCTAATATTCGATCAATATTCTCAGTTATATTGTTGAAGATTGTCTCTATTTCAGTGATATCAATACTATTCAAATTAGTTGATAAACTTGATAGTTTATTGATTTCTTGTAGCAGATTGAGATAATTAGGTTTTGTTGTTTCTAATGTCGCGTAGTTAAGTTCTTCCATTTAAAACAAAATTTCGAATATGTATTAAATAATCGTCCAAGTTTCTTTTTAATACTTTTTGTTTTCTTCGTCACTGACTTTAAATTTAAAATACGTAGTCTGTTTCGATTATTAAAACGAGATTTGTCGTCTATAAAACGAAGCATTTATAGACACATGTCAATCGAAAGGGAAAGAAAAAAAAATACAAGAAAGAAAGAAAGAGAGAAAGAAACGGTACCACATCCATTAGTAAAAAAAAGACATACGAAGAAAATTATTTATTCAAATATGCTTTTACCTTTTATTGAAAAAAGATATGGTTGACAGAACGTAAAAGCACTTTTTGCTATTGATAGTGTTGTCATTTGAAGGACGTTGAAAAATAGCAACGAAAAACTTTTTTCTTTTTGCTATTGTCACCATGCATTTCTTACGTTTCAAACTTTCATCTCCATCCATTTTTTTTTCTAAAATTGAGGGTGTGGGTGTGGATACTGTATTCACCTAGCACTTACACCCTCAATTCTATTCTTCCGTTTAATCTTTCAAATTTTCTTGTTCCTCTTATTTATAGTTGTAAGAAAAACGGAGTGTGGCTTCAGGTTTGCAGATTAAGCATATTACTACACCCACACCCCGCAAAATCATGATTAATCTCCCAAACCTTGGCGATTTTGATGACATGGGTACTTTTCTTGAAGCCATCACTAATGAGAACTAAAGTTGATGAACTGAAGTCAACTGAGTAAAGAATGCAAATGAACTGTGAGGTAATAAATGTTATTCCATTTGTCCAGTGAAAAAATTATTACTCGTGAGTTTCTGTTATTTTAAAATATCTCAGTAGAATCTCATTGAAAAGACATTCTTTCTTGAGAAATATAAAATATTCAGTTCGATATTAATGCAATACAGGAAGAAGACACAAGTAAATATTTGCTGAAATGTTTTTTCTATTTGAATAATTGGATCTAGTTAGTTCTAGCCATTTTAGGAAAAAAAGATGAAATCTACTCTCTGATACATTTAAAAAAGCAATGCATGTTATGAAAAGATGAATACAAACATTTAAATTATTACAAAAGCTAAAAAAGAATGTAAATAGTTCTTCCTGAATAAGTAAAAATTCTAAACAACATTATTATTGTTTTTTCGAAGAGCCATTTCAATACGAACTTCAGGTGTTGCTGATTGCTCTTGTTGTAACAATGGTTGTCCTGCTGTTGTATATTCTTTATTTAATTGCTGATTAGATCGATTATAAATAATATCACTTGATTGCTTTTGACTAATTGAACTGGTTCCTAATAATGACATAAAAAGAATGTTTTTCTAAGTTCTAACTATTCTAAGAAAAATAAACTATGATTTCGTGCCTGCTACTTTCAAACTTTAATCTCAATTCAAATGTTGAGCAACTTACTTGATTTGTCTGTAATGAGTGGAGGCTCTGATTCACCCATTTGTGCATTTGCCGTTGCCATCATTATCCAATTCATTGATGCTGTTATCTATTTCCACATTTTAGATAGGTAATGTTAGAGAAGTAAAAATAGATTAAACTTACTTCTTTCATATCCATGATCCATCGATCACAACGAGTTTCCATTTGAACAAAGCGTGTTTGAAGATCAGTAATAGTAGATTTCATTGACTCTAACTTATCGTTATTCTCTATTTTTGAGTCTTCTAGATCCTTTTGAATATCAAGTACGAGAATTTTGATACGCTTTAATTCATCAGCATTGTTTGATGAAGATTCAGACCTACGTATTTGTATCATCAATACAATATCTGCACTCTCGCTAGTGTTAACTTACGTAATATCTGTAGTTGTTCCCTTGATAAGTACAGTAGCTTGATCATCGAGTAATTGTCGAATGTAACCATTGGTTGAATATCGTTCAAATTCTGACCACGCATGATCGACATCATCATTGATTGGGATCATTTCTAAGAAAAAGGTACAACTAGGTAAATACGTACGTTTTTAATTGAAAATATAATTTACTGAAACATTGAGATTGTTCTTCATAAGGCATTTTATTTGCATTACGAATTCTGTGTAATATTCTCCAACACCATTGAAAACATTGCATAATTGAAATGAGAAATGTGAATGGAGGAAACAACGCTGGTCGGGCATGATAAGTACGAATAATGTCACAACGATCGTACGCCCAAATATAACGTGCTTGTGTTTGAATATCATTTATTGTAAAACTAAATCAAAATTTATATTATCTTTTTTTCCCTCAATTGTACATACCTGAATAAAGCAATCAGTAAATTAATCAATAGTATATTAACAAAAAGCATATGAAAAGCAAATATGATTTGTGTGACTATAGTCGTACCAGAATCCGGTGTAGCTATAGAAAGAAATGAATGAATATATTTAGATAAATGTTTTCCTATACCTTCCAATTGTGTACGTTCATTATCGAAGCTACCATGAACAAAATAATAAACAGGATAGACTATATCACGAAAAATATTTCGACCTTTGAAATCAATGCTACCATAAGCTGTCATAGATCTTGATGAAACTCCATAACCGAAAATAAATATAACGATGACGATAATGAATAAAATAAGATCATTGGTCTACAATGACGATGAGACGGTACAAAATCATAATACTACAATCAACCTACCATTTTTCGAATCATCACAATTTTAGGACCAAGATGTGAAGCAATACCGATGAATAAAACCGAACGAATAAATGATAATTCTAAATCTAAAGCCATCACTATTCTACAAAAAAAAAACACTTTGACTATTAAACTAATCTTAAAGTTTACCGTGCAGATAGAAAACTTTGGGTATCTTTTTGTGTAAAACGAAGTGCAAGTCCAAGATAGAATAGAAGATATGCTGGTAGAACCAAAAATAAATTCGATATTCGATTATTCAAATCAAAATATGATCGAATCTTGCCAATTAATGATTGATTGTCTTGAGATAATAACTATTCAGTCAAATATTTGAAACGTGTAGAATTATAGTCAAAGAGTAAAACACAAACCTGTCGAATTTCTTCAAAGAGCATGGTAGTTACAGTAATGATAGTTAATATTTCAGTCCAATGAATATTGGGATGCTCTTTTGACAATGGAAAGAATGCAAAAAGCATATAATAACTGAAGAAAAGTAGGAAAAGAATATAACCAAACTAAAATGGAATATATGGCAATATGAGAAAAAATTCTATTCAACATAATTGAATTTACACAAGTATAGCAATATTTAACAATGGGTCGATTGTGAAAATGGAAAAAATGCTGAAATATCGTTCCATGAACACCATAATCATCAGTGTAATCGACACCATTTTTTTTCAATCTAAATTTATTTAAATAGTTATTGTATGTTTGTTTTACTGTATACATACTCTCGTTTTGGACGTTCGTGTTTAATGACCTATCAATAAATAGACATAATATTCATCGTGTAGATGTTATTAACTTACATGACTTTCCGGCTTCACACTAGCATAATCGGAAAAATACTTGAGATAAATCGATATAAAAAATTGAGAAATTCCAAATGTAAGTATATTAATAACAAGACTTTGTTGTTCTTGAACAGGATCAACTTTATCATACCATATATTCGTTAATAAAGCTTGGCAAGCATCTTCATGTATAAATCTTTTGTTATCTGCAGCAACAGCCATTTGAAGACATGTTACACCTCCATAGAGATTCGTACGTCGCATAATCAATTCGCATGCTTCATGTTTATCATAAATATAAGCACATCGTACGAATTCAATAGCATGAGTTTCAAATTCATTCGCTTTAGCAAACAATGTATCTTTTGCAACTTGATCCGGTGCATAAGTTGCTAATGATTTAAGAATCTTCGAAGCAATCAATGCTGAGCAAATACGAGTTTTTAATTGACTTAAAAAGATTTTAGCCATATCAAGTCGATAGGTTAATATACACCAAAGAAAGAGATCACGATAAATATGTTCAGCATCTGCATTCTCTTTATCGTCATCTGTATTGTCTATATCATCATCTGTATTCTCTGTGTCATCATCTGTATTCTCTGTACTATCATCTGTATTCTTTTTATCATCATCTCTTTTTGGTTGACTGTCATACAGTGGACGCATAAAATCACCTACAAGTTTTTCTAATACAATTACTAAATGGTTTTGTTCTGTAAAAGTGAAGTCCGAACTGATCTTATCCAATAAATACAATGGATCATTCTATGTACAAAAAGATAATCATTGAATGCAAATAATAGATTAGTCTTACATTTCTGCGCTTTGTATCCGAATATAATTCTTGTAAATAATGATATTTATCAGACCAATGAGTAGCAGCTTCTGTCGATTGAGTATCATTAGAACGAAATAAAACGGCAAAATCGATGTCAAGTTTCATAAAATTCATGACGAACATGAGCATATTTTTGCTAAGTGCATCAATCAAGAGCAGTCGATTTTGTTTAATCTAGAATGAAAAAGAAATGCATTAACAGAAGTTAAAGTAACATTCTACTTTATTGGTATCATTCCAAAGCTTTTTAGTAGTTGCTGATTGATTTTCAGTTGTATCACCAATACTCCATCGAAGTGCCAAATGTAATTGTTCATCGATAGTTTTATGAAATTTTTTCTTCGTCTGTGAAAGATTATCTCGTGCTAATTAAGATAAACGAGATTTTATTTCATTTTGAATTACGTAAAAAATTTACCTTTAACAAATGCATAGTAAATTGTTTCCTTGAGAGGTTTTGATGAATCGATATTGAAAATATGAATATTATCTCGAAAAGGAGCATTTAAACAACTCGCCATTTGATATAAATATTTTCCAAGAGCTTTTTCTTCCTCCAAACTTAATAATTCACCCACAGGTAATCTTTTACCTTGAGTTTCATAATTTTGTTGCCGTACAACATTATAAAGGTTTCGTACATCTTTAACGAAATCGGGACGAAATTTACCAAGTAATCGCAACATTTCTTTTAATCTGTATATAGTATATTTAGTATTAAATGATTTTTCTCTATAAAACTTACGTTTTCTTAGTTGATGAAGCTTCAGTTTCTTTATCATCATCATCACCTACTGCAAATGTTTCATTAATTGTTGCTATATCCAAATCATCTTCAGATTCATTGAATGTTCCACCATGATCATCACTTTTGGGTAATTTATAAGAACCTTCGGTTAACTTCAAGTATTTATATAATATATCAGCCAATGGTCCACATCCCTATTGAATTCAATAGTGAAATTTGTTTTTAAATATGTATGACTTACGTTAACAACTACAACTGGAACTAATCTTTTCAAATCAGTGTATATCGATGAAAGTGAATGAGGAGTACCGCCGATAAGAATCGTAATCAGCGGTATTCTTCGTCTTGCTCCACGTGATATTTGCCGAGCGAAGTTTGAAGCGAATTCTCCTGTATCCAATGAATCACATGTACCATCATCGAAAAATACGTATTCTGTATGATTTAATTCTTGCTTATATCGTCCATGACCTTTCTGCATTGTAAACGGTGTGCTATGATTTCTAAAATAACAATATTCAATTTAGAAAAAAAAATTAATTCATCAGACCTCTCCTCAATTTTGTGACGATTATGAATATTCCCCCATTTACCAACGGCAATTGCGCTGAAATTTATGTGAGAATTATTCATTCGACAATTGTACATTACTTCACCAACTAATTCTGAAATACTCTCTTCTTTGTATCCATTTGTAATAATCCAGGCATCTAAATAAATATTGTTTTATGAATTTTGTTAATACCACTTTTACTTACCAGATGCAACAGCTGCATCAGAAATACTTTGTAAAAGTTCTTTCTCTATTTTTATATTTGGTGTTGTATCTATATCGCCTATCATTCGCATGATAAGACCAGGAATGGTCATATCCCATACACCCAACAATACGAAACAAAGTTGTTCAAGGTCTGTTTCAACATCACATCGTAAATACTGTATTAAGAAGAAAAAAAGAAAACGAAATCATTTTATTAGAGAACAAAATATAACGTACAGGACTAGTTGATTGAGGTAATATTCCATAACAATTAGTAACTTCTTGCTTTGTGTGTATTTTCCGATTCCACACTTCATTTTCATGTGGGACGTCACTTTTTGAATGAGTATAATTGCAAACGCAACATTTTTTATTTGTTCTAATTTATCGAATAATATTTCATTAATAAAATTTTCATATAATTATATGTACTTACTCTTTTGGAATGAATGTTGTACAAGATCGCTTTTTAAATTCCAACCGTTCAATAGCAGCTTTCCAAGGTATTTGCTAATTGTTGATTTAAAAAAAAGAAGAAGTAGAAAATGAGAAAAATAACAAAACTATAGGACACATACATTCTTATTCTTAATTATCATATTACATCCAATTAATGCATTCATGGTTTGATATTAATTGGTTTTATTTTAAAAAAATGATAACTGTCAAGTATTTATCTCTTACTAATATAATACAATTTTTGTAAAAAAAAAATTGATGCAGCTGAAAGTTTGAAATGTAAGAAATGTATGGTGGCAATAGCTGGAACAAAGAAATTTTTTTTCGTTTCTATTGTTCAACGTCCTTCAGACGACAATCATCAACAGTAAAAATTACATTTACGTTCTGTCAACTATGTCTTTTTTATTTAAAAGATAAAAGCATATTTGAATAAATAATTTTCTTCGTATGTATTGTTTTTACTAATGGATGTGGTACATGGTTTCTAATGGAAATCTAAAAAAAAAATGTATATGTATATTTTATTTTTCTTAGCCAAGGATATGTGTACATCTTGTTGTCGTCTGCCAAGTGTATCAAAGTGTACACACCTGACGTTTAACACAAAAGAAAGGAGTAAAAATTAGAAGAATGTTCATGCCTTTCTTTCGTTGAACAGTTAAACAGTAGTAGATGAATAAATACACAATAAATGCATGTACAATTATCTATTCAAGATACGAATGATAATTCGTATCAAAAAAGGTCACAATGTTCATTGTTTAGACCTAACTTTTGAAATTTACATTATTCTTGAAAATTCTCAGAATTAGAAGCAAAGTCTTATTTTATTAAACAAAGTGTATATCGTACACTCTATTTTTTGGGGCAAGTGTATCAGAGCGTGTATTTCAAGACGAGCAAGTGTTCTGTACATTTCGATTATGCTTGGTACACTTTCTATTAGAAACACTGATGTGGTACTGTTTCTTTCTCTCTCTCTTTCTTTCTTTCTTTCTTTCTTTCTTTCTTTCTTGTATTTTTTTTCTTTCTCTTTCCATTAGTATGCGTCTATTAAGGCTTCATTTTTTAGACGACAAATCCACTTTTAATGATCGAAATAGACTGCATATTTTACATTTATAATCAGTGACGAAGGAAACAAAAAATAATAAAAAGAAACTTCAATGATTATTTAATATATACTTGAAATTTTGTTTTAAATGGAAGAACTTAACTACACGACATTAGAAACAACAAAACCTTGAGGGTGTGGGTGTGTGTGTAGGTGTAGGAGTTCTTATTAGATCAACAAGGGACACTCAAACCCACACCCGTATCACCCCACACCCTCAAGATGGTTCAACCGGATAACTTCAGTTTGCAGCTTAGCAACTGTTGCTTCTTCTAATTCGACTTCCAACTTGTTGCGCATCGTTTCGTATAGATCATATTGTTTCTCGAGTTTATTGTGCGAAGAATTAAACCTTTTGATATCCTCGTTATTACTCATTATTTTATGTAGTTGATTTTGTCTTTGAAATTTAAACTCTAAAATCTCTTCTAGTTCAGTTTTATTCGTGATGCCTATGATTTCGCATACTTGATTTTGTCGACTTTGAAATTTAGTATTCCAGAAACCTAATGTGCACCAATCACCTGGTACAAAATTGAACCAGCCTGCCGGGTGAGTGTTCGAACTCACACAGGGGCTCACAGTTTGTAAAACAGTGAGAAGGCGACCCTGGGCTGCCGGTAGCCAATCGTCTGACCTTGAGGCTAGCAATCTCTCGGTTGGACTCTAAACTATCTCTGCTAATGAAAAGAAGAAAAACAAATGTGCCAATGCACAATCTCATGTGCTATTTGGCGGGTGGAATGTTCGGTCATGTTCAAAACAACCGAAGAAAGAACTCATCATTAAACAACTGAAGAAATTTCGTATACAGATTGCGGCCATTAGTGAAACATGCGTATACGACTCTGGAATTAAGTTAATTAATGATTATACAATGATTTATTCCGGTCTTTCATCTAATAACAAGACCAGAAATGCACACGGAGTGGCAATTTGTCTGGATCAGACAGCCACACAAATATGGAAAGAATCAGGATCAGAATGGCAGGCAATATCAGAAAGAATTTTGAAAATCAGAATTAAATGTTCTCAAATTAATATGACTGTTATAGCTGTTTATTCCCCAGTAAACCCAACAAATACACAGATGGCTGATGAAAGCGAGAAGTTTTACGTAGACTTACAAGATACTGTAAACAGAATCTCTACGGAAGATATGTTAATTATTATGGGAGACTTTAATGCTAGAATAGGAGCAAAACAACAACATCAGAATTTACACAAGTGCATTGGACCGTTTACAGTGGATAAGGAGAATCAAAATGGAACACGTTTAATTGATTACTGTGCAATTAATGATCTAGTTATTTCGAACACTTTCTTCAAGCATAAAATCATTCACCAAACTTCCTGGATGCACCCAGGCACAAAAACCTGGCATATGCTTGACTACACATTGATCAACAAAAAATTCAGGTCGAGCATTGAAGATACAAGAATGCTTAGAAGTGCTGCTGGTGCCATAGGAACTGATCACCACCTTATGCGGGTTAAAATTAAGTTACATTTAAAAAGTCGAAAGAAAATAATGAAACAGAAGAAAATTAAATATGATAGTGCTAAATTTAAAGATGATAAAAGCTCAGAATTATTTCAAGGTGATCTTAATGGAACTTTATCTGAAGCATCTAATGAATCAATTGGTATTGACGAAAAATACTCATTATTCGTAGAACATCTTAAAATACATGCAGAAAAATACTTCAAATTAGATAACAATACGAATCGAAAGAGAAAAGAATGGCTTACAGATGAAATATTACAAATCGTTGATCAAAAATCATTAGCTTTCTTAAATTGGCAAAACCATCGTGGAACCAAATTAGAAGCAAAAACTAGAAGTAAGTACAAACAACTTAGAAAACTAGCTAAGAAGAAAATTGATGCACGTCAAATTGAATATTGGGACGAAATTTGTGAGGAAGTAGAAAACTCTATTAAGCTAAATGATCCAGCAAATGCTTTTTCTATCATAAGACGTTTACGTGGTGGAAGTAAACGAGTAGAAAATATGCCAATTAAAGACAGGAACGGCAATCTACTTCTAAACTCATCCGATCGACTAGAACGATGGCGTGAATATTTTCATGAATTATTTAACGTACCATCAATAGTTGATCAAAAAATTATTGATGAAATTCAAATTGGTACATTATCTGAAGAAGAAAAGAGACAAAATGCTGCACCATCAATAGAAGAAGTAAGAAAAGCTTTATTTCAAATGAAATCAAGAAAAGCACCAGGTAATGATGAAATAACAGCCGACCTATTGAAAGCTGGGGGAGAACCAGTTATTCACTGGCTCTATGGAATATTTGTTGACATATGGAAGAATGAAGTGATGGTGCAAGATTGGAATTTAGCTATTCTTATAAGATTATACAAGAAAGGAGAAAAGCAAATATGTGATAATTATAGAGGAATTTCATTATTAAATGTGACAAGCAAAATATTTTCTCGTATTATATTGAACCGTATCCAAAATATGATCGATCATCAACTCTTAGAAGCACAATCTGGTTTTCGAGCACATAGATCAACTATGGACCAAATACATATATTAAACATTACAATGGAAAAACGTAGGGAATTTAACAAATCATTATTTATGTGTTTCATTGACATTACTAAGGCGTACGACTCCGTTAATCGTGATCTTTTGTGGAGAGTATGCCGTAAGTATGGTATTTCAGAAAAACTTGTTAATCTATTTAAAATGTTATATAAGAACTCAAAGGCAAAGGTAAAAATTGAAGGTGAATTATCAGATAGTTTCTTGATTGAAACTGGAGTTCAACAAGGTGGAATACCATCACCAATCCTGTTTAACATTTTATTTGATTTCATCGTTAGAAAGGTTATAGAAGAAGCCGGTGTTACTGGTGTCAAATTCTCATATGGTAGCAACGATTTCTTTCACGCAAAACGAGAAAGCTATGAAAACTTCAACATTTTGGCATTACTTTATGCTGATGATCTTGTAGCTATGTGTGAAACAGCATCCGATTTAACAACATTTATTCGAGCATTTGAAAATGTAACTCATGAATTTGGTTTAACAATGAGTGTTAAAAAAACATGCATTATGACTTTACAGTAGTGTACGGAAGAACAAAATCGAAAGATTTTAAAACAGAACGAAGTGGTCTTTCCTAATATTGACATTACAATTCACAATCAAAACGTAGAAACTGTTGAATCTTTTATGTATTTACGTTGCAACATCACCAGAGACCAAAAGTCAGATAGCGAAATTACTACAAGATTAGCCAAAGCTGTCATTGCATTTAATATGTTAAGACATGTAATATGCAATCAAAAAACCATCTCGATTAAATCAAGACTATGAGTTTTTCGTGCCTGTGTTCTCTCGGTTTTACTTTACGGAAGCGAAACATGGTCAATTACCGGTCAACATGAACGTAGAATTGCTACATTTTATATGAAATGTCTACGTAGAATTGCTACATTTTATATGAAATGTCTACGTAGAATTGCTACATTTTATATGAAATGTCTACGTAGAATTGCTACATTTTATATGAAATGTCTACGTAGAATTATCGATATAAATCTCGGTGATAGAATGTCAAATGAAAAACTATTAGGAATCACTCGCCAATCACCAATTGAGAATATCCTACGTAGAAATAGATTGAGGTGCTTCGGACATGCAAACCGAATGCTGAACAGTAATGATGAGCCATCAATGGTAAAAAAGCTTACATTTGCATATTTTCCTGAAGAGAAAAGACCCCGAAACATCAGCATTATAAAAAGATAGGAAGCTAAAATTCTAAATGATACCAATTGGAGAAAGCAAAGCCTAGACAGAAAGCTATGGCGTGATGCAATCAATCGGAACACTCAGATTAAACCTATTCATCAAAATATAGAAAATATTCTTTTTGAATATAAACAACAAGCAACTGATAGAAGAAGAAGAATTGTAGCAGCAATTCATATGATAATACAGAAAAACGTAATATAAGTATGAACGAAGAACATCAATGGTAAGTATCGATGTCCTGGATGTGTCGAATTGTTTATGTCTCAAGGTGTTACGAAACACGTTAAAGCGTGTGTACAAAGCTAATATACAAAGAACAAAATGAAATAAACAACTCACAACGATTCTTAATCACCTATTGGAACTTGAACTCTGTGGGAATGATGGTTATCATTTAAACTGCTATCAGAGGATGCTATCCTGACAAATAACTTAGTCCAACTTTCAGTAGCGACCAACGGAACATTCGTCAAAAATGCACTTTTCGTATCTTTCTGTTTTTTTGTAATTTCTTTGTATTCTTTCCCTACACCGGAGACGGTAAATTGGTATAACTGAACTAAACTAAAACAAAACTATCCACTCGAGTCAAATGGATCCATCTCCCTATTCATTCGTGCCAAGTAGATCCATCTTCCTATCCACTCGAGTCAAATGGATCGATTTTTCATGTCTACTAAGCCCGACTGAATCCATCTCCCTATCCACTTAGTTCGAGTGGATTCATCCCGCTACCGATTTGGTTCGAGTGGATTCATCTCTCTATCGATTTCGCTCGAGTGGATCTTATTCCAGGTCCATTTGGTTCGAGTGGATTCATCT
>CAJNOI010000239.1:94313-115334 GCA_905250115.1 Adineta steineri
GTGGATCGATCTCCCTATCGATTTGGTTTCAGTGGATCTTATTCCAGATCCATTTGGTTCGAGTGGATACATTTTGGGTATTACTAATTTATGCAAACAGCACAAACACCCAACTTTTCAAAGCCGCATATAAGTCATATTGACAAACACCCACAACTCGAAGAGGTGAGCTCACAAACACCCGCAAACACCCACTTTGTATCGACTATAAAAAAAATGAACCGCTAACGAAGGTGAAAAAAATATCTCCTCCAACACAAACACCCAATATCTCCCTTATAGTCCTGACAACCACTTCTAGTAGTCTTGACAAACACCCACAGAATTTCACAAGCTACATTCTGATTCGAATATGTCCCATCCCAAAATGATTTTTTTCTAATGAACTTCTCTCCGAAAACATCAGGTGCAAACAATGCAAAATTCGAGCGAAAAAATTTTTTTTTGCTTTTTCACACATGGTTGGATAGAGCTCATCGAGCTGAGTAAGAATATATCAGTCTCAATATTTTCCGAAACGTTTTGGAGAAAATTTTTGATTTTTTTTCAAAGTGCTAAAAAATCCATTTTTTCGAAAAAAAATTTTGCTCGAGTTTTTCGCTGTTTGCACCTGATGTTTTCGGAGAGAAGTTCATTAGAAAAAAATCATTTTGGGATGGGACATATTCGAATCAGAATGTAGCCTGTGAAATTCTGTGGGTGTTTGTCAAGACTACTAGAAGTGGTTGTCAGGACTATAAGGGAGATATTGGGTGTTTGTGTGTCACTATGAGGACTTTTTAGCTGGTTTAATACACGTGTAGAGAAAATTTCATTGAAAAAAAGTCATTTGGGGATAGGACATATTCGAGTCAAAATGTAGATTATGAAATTCTGTGGGTGTTTGTCAAGACTTCCAGAAGTGGTTGCCTGGACTATAAGGGAGATATTGGGTGTTTGTGTTGGAGGAGATATTTTTTTCACCTTCGTTAGCGGTTCATTTTTTTTATAGTCGATACAAAGTGGGTGTTTGCGGGTGTTTGTGAGCTCACCTCTTCGAGTTGTGGGTGTTTGTCAATATGACTTATATGCGGCTTTGAAAAGTTGGGTGTTTGTGCTGTTTGCATAAATTAGTAATACCCATACATTTTCCTATCGATTTGGTTCGAGTGGATGTTTTTCCCTATCCATTTCGTTCGAGTGGATGTTTTTCTTTATCCACTTGGTTCGAGTGGATGTTTTTCCTTATCCATTTGGTTCGAGTGGATGTTTTTCCTTATCCACTTGGTTCGAGTGGATCCATTTTCCATGTCCACTTGGTTCGAGTGGATCCATTTTGTGTGTCCACTTGGTTCGAGTGGACTGTACCTTCGAATATCTATATAAACGGCAGTCAACGCCACATTTACTTCATTTCTTCATCGACATTAATCTTCGGCTATGACCTCTACACCACATTCAACAACTATTCCTATTATTGACCTGACATTATCACCAGATCATTCTATAATTAATGAATCCAATGTACCTACTGATCCACGTCTTCGTCTTACTTCATCATATTGTAATTATTCACAATTAAAACGTCCGGTTTACTTACCAGTACCCAATTGGTATTTAACTGTGTTATTTTCATTAAAGCAAAAAAACGCTTCAATATTAAGAAATGCAACGAATTCAATTACATTACATGAAAATATAAATTCAAAAGCAAGTAATAACTCTATTCAACGTTCTAATGATATTAAATCATTAATCAATCAAGCAAAATTATCTTCGGATCGAACATTCGAATTTCTATGGCGTATGGACAATGATACAAAAAGATTTGCTACAACAGCTGGTGGACAAACTACTTTTTTGCGTTCTTATAAATAAAAATCATTTTTTCTATGTACAATTTTGTGAATAAATTCAATGAACTTTATGACACTTTTTTCTTTCTTTTTTGATAGAAGATATATATATATATTTCTTTTCACTAATTGTTTGTTCTAGATTATAAATCATTTCAACAACAAGCGAATCAACATCATTCTGATACTAATTCTACAGCTGCAATGTCTTCATTACCACCGACACGACCAATTTATTCTGCTGCTCAACAAAGAGCTCGTGAAAATCTCTTAATTGAAGAGATCGATAATCTAATTAGACAATTGATGAATGGTCCATATCATTACTCACCTTATCGAGTGATTCTTCATTGGACAACAAATGATCGGCCTCATTTTATGTACACTGCAACAGTAATCATAGATGAAATTTTATTTAATAATCATTGAACATAAAATAATACTATTGTAAATACCTATATATTACTCACGTGTGGAAAATTAATGAAATAAATAGATGATATTTAATTATGAAAATGTTTCTTTTACATTGATGACATTGATTTATTTTCTATTTTCAGATTTTTTTTCAAATATTCAACAAAATGACGATGATTTATGACATAGATGATTATGAATATGGTGATTTTCTTTCATATCCGTATGAACATGGTAAATTGTTGTTTTTTAAATCTATAAATTGAAATCAAAATTTGTATATGTATTTTATAGGGCTAGGACACATTGAGGATGGGAATAACGAATTTAAAAATGATTTTGATCTTATGGTTGCAATGGATCTGTTGATGGATTCATCGACAGAATTCGACATGTTTTGGAATTCTGATCAATTATCAGAAGAAGAAGTTTTTCTGATAGTTGATTATCTCTGTTATCATCAAGAAGATTTTGATGAACTTCAGCAATATGCACTACAAAATATAGGACAATATATCATACCGATGGATACAAATGACGATGATGACATCATGATTATCGATGTAATAAACTGTATTGATTGAAAAGCTGTTCGATGTTTTAAATAAATATTTATCTATGAAATGATTAAAATAAATGAACTATAATACAACATTTTTGTTTTTATTTCTAGATTATAATCTATAATGGATAATAATATCATTAGTGAAGATGGAAATATACATGATCAAACACGTCGACCATCAACTCTTACAGTACAACAAAATGCCGATAATCAGATGATAGACATTATTGATTTATGTACACCGACTATGGATACTAATAGTACATCATCACCATCACTAACTCATGTACAACGATTCCCTAATCTGGAACATCGACTATCTATCTTACCTTGGTTTCCATTCAATCAACAGCAACAACAAGTACAACAAGCTTGTCCTTTATTTGTCAACATACCATGTATGTAATACGACATAAACTTATTTTTATCAGATAGATTTATTTCTATTTTCAATTCTAGCACATCAATTGTCTGAAAAAGAATTAATTTTTCGACAATTCAATGTTTTTAAGCCAGCTTGCGAAATCATCAATAATGATCTAATATTACCATCATTTCTACGTGAAAAATATCAATTATATTTTGGTGATCTTATGAAACGTCTTAAAGTTAATATGGCTATTATAGATTTTAACTATACACGATTAAATGAATATATTAGAAAAGTTTCATATGAACGAATGTATGTATTTAATCTGGTATCGAATCATACGCTACAACTTGATGAAAACGAATATCCTATTGCTTTGGAATTCTATTTACAATTCGATAGTAAGTTCTTTCTTTTATTATAGAATAACTTTGTCTATATAATTATGATCTATTAGTTAATATGTTCTATATGAAAACATGTGAACTACGATATGCACGTCCACGTACAATGAATGAAGGTCTCTTCTGTATAGAAGAACCTGAAGCTAGTTATGAATTATCAGAATATGGGAATTGTGGTCTATGTTATCCAAACTATGATACAACATATCGAACAAGAAAATCAATTATCGAATTTAGTCGAGCACATAAACATACATTTCTTAATGGTTATCAAACTATCTTAAATTGTTCTGCAGTAAATAACTCAATTATCTAATAATCAATACTTTTATTTTGTTTTAGTCATGTCATACTCAAAATATTATTTATGTATTAACATGTCCATGTAATGAATATGATTATATTGGTGTAACATCAGAAAGTTTACATGATCGTCTTATAAGTATACTATTTTCTATTTATTTTTATGAAATTCTTATGTCTTTCATATATATAGATCATCGTGAACATGGCAATCGAATCATACATGAATTCTTAATAGGTCAAGATAACATTAAACGTGATTTACCAAGATCAGGAAAAGCTAATGAGTATAATAAATCATAATGATATGTTTTACATTGTTGATCTTCAAATATTATAGTATCGTAACCAAAGATCGTATGAAATTATACCAACATTCGGCTCGATGTTCAGCTGCCATACAAATCTTTCTTGATGCCAATCGACAATATTGGCGTTTTATACCTATGACATGTGAAGAAGCACAAACATCTGGCGAATATATGATTAAACGAAGAAATCTTTCCGATGAACTCGATTGGAATCGACGATCGAAACATGATACGTCGATCTATGTTGAAGCTGTTCCTCAACCACCGAATGGATACATCTTTTCTAATCGACAAGTTGCATTACAAATGGAGTATTTCCACTATAAGAAAGATATCAATTTACCTAATCTTGATATTGATCTATATAATGCGACAATTGTTGCTGTTTGTAAGTTGTTACTCTAATTTCTAAATTATATCAACTATATAACATTGAGATTTTATCTACTTTCATTTAAGTACCAGAAACATCTACAGAAATGTTTCGTTTACTAATCGAATCCTTGTTTATAACTCATGCTGACACAAAATTGAATAGCATAGGAAATATGATACGAGGAATTGATTTACCTGATTTCAATCCATGGTTAATACGCGGTGATCAATGGTGTCAAGGTTTATTAAGACGACCAAAACCAAGACATAGAAGTAATCAAGATATTATTCAAGAATAAACATGAACATTTTATTGTTATTTAATTATTATTATTATTATTAAAATTGACACTATTTTTCTACACTCATTATATATATATATATATCTTGTTCTAGATTTATATTATTGCATACATTAATTTTTTTTCTCTACAATCTATATATGACTAGTACAACAACGAAAAAATCAAAATCTATAGTTAAAACAACTACAAATGAAAATGAAACAATGAATAATAATTTTACTATTCTCGACGATGACAGTGACACACTCGAATACTCTACCGATATATTAAATCAATATTTTCAATCAGGTCATTTAAATGAATATGATAACTATGATGAAATAATAAGCGATGAACAATTATTGAATGATTATTTTAACATGAATGAAGTAAATCATAGTTGGTACTTGTATAAAAATATAACTTTTTCTATCTCTTAAGGCAACAACACAAATGGATGAAATAGTTCTTTCACAAACGTTCCAAGATTCATTAACGACTACTGATGATCATAATGAACAAGTACAAACATTAGTAACATCTAATCAACCACAACAATCTAGTTCTGAATCATGTACAAATATTAACACAAAGAAGAGAAAAACGACTGATGACGATGATACTGATAATACAAATATGAACTTGATGTTCGAAACATGTTCAATACCATTCAATCTATTAATAACAAACAAATTATTTATTCAAATGGTTAACAATGTAATAGAATTAAATAAATTAATGACTATTAATGATATTCATGATATTGCAATGTTAATATATAAGAAAAATGCTCTTCAAATTGATCGTGATATAACAAAAGCATATTTCCATGCTGTTCAAGGTACATTAAGAGAGCCTGAACTTGAACTAAATCCAGTCAAACGATCTGTTTTGCCTCGACAAGTTCAATCATTTATGTTAGCTAAAAGTAAAACAACAACAACGTCGACAACATCTTTCGATGTTAATGATGAACAACAAATATTCATTTGTAGTGAACTACTTATTGAACGTGTATTAGAAATTAAAGAAAAGATAAGTATTTATGAAGAAGAATTGGATGATAAGAAAAAATCTCTGGTTGATTTTACAACACAAATGGAGGATTTAATATCAAGTTATATTCAACAATATTGTATCATACCACTTGAAATGAAACGAAAATTAAAAATGACTTTACTTCATTATGATTTTGATACAGAACTATTGAAACGACAATATTTACAAGAGAAACCAAATGATTATCAACTTAAAATTGCAAAAGCACTTTATGATTCGAAACGTGAATTAGAAAAATCAAAACGACAATTATTCGAATTAAAAGAACAAGTCTTTTATAATAAAACTTTATCAATATTCGATGATTCCTATGAAAAACTTATTCAACAGAAAAAGCTTGATCTTATGATTATTAAAATTACAGAAGTCGAAACAAAATTTTATCAAAATCAACAAGTTTTCGACAATCATATGTCAACTATGTGGAGAAATCATCGTGACTTAGTTCGAAACCAAGGAATGACTACTACATTAACAAATATCATTGACAAAACTTTAGATAAAATTACAGATCAATGGCGAGCTATTTATAATTATCGAATTGATTATTATCTTCGAAATTCTTATGATAATACACATGGTAAACATATGCAAAAATTTGCATTTTCATCATTCGTTATTATGGATCAAAACTACAAATTTACTGACAAACAAATACAACTATTAAATCGAGGACCAACTTATGTACCACCATTTCAATTATCTATTACTACTACAATTAAAACACTTGATGATAAGATTAAGAAGGAATATGAACCATTGAAACAACAATTAAGTCATTTATTTTCACATTATCATATTAATAAAGCTTTATCTATGCAAATAAATACAAAAATGTTTAATGAATTCAAAGAAAATTTTTCTTTAACAATACCAACAATCTATCAAGAACGTGCAATATATGAACGAAACCTAGTTCAATCAATTCGATCTTCATTAAATAACAAACATCTTATATTACGAAGAACAGCCGACAATTCAAATACTTTCTATATTGGCAATCGTATTGATTTTGAACTGAAAGCCAATGACTATTTACAACATTCAGATGCTATTGAATATATAACAGATATTGAAAGTAATCCACAATGGCGAAATGAATTTCAAGAAATGATTAATTCAATGAATAAATTATTAGATCAATTGAAACAAAATAAATCAATTGACAATGATATCTACAATCGTTTAGTGATTAATATTAATAAAGTACAATTGGCATCTTTATATTTTCTACCTGATATTTCTAAAGTGAGTTATATTGATGTATTATCTCAAATTGTTTTTTTATGTATTATTTAGGAAAATGAAATATCATTGGTACCTTACATCAACACACAAAACAATCCAACAACTCAAATTGGTCTATTTTTACATCAAATACTATATTCATTTGTCGATAAAATTTTAAAATCGACAACATTTCGTGATGATATTGATTTTCTTCAAAAATTAACTGGTTATATCAAAAAACAATATCGTCGTCTTCCAACACAAACAATCTTTTGTACAATTGAAATAACAAATTTTTCTACATTAGATAATCATATGAATATGATTGATACTGTTATTTCCTTCTTACAAAATAATATGGGTACAAATAAACTGAAATGTAATATTTTAACAATGAAGAATCTTCTACATATTTATTTAAATAATAATATCTTTTTATATAAGAATAAAATTTATAAAATGAGGAAAGGTAGTCCAATGACGATGCCATTATCAGAAACATTAGCAAATATTTATATATTCAAATGGCAAAATTTGATATTTGATCATTTACGTAAATACAATGAATTTTATGGAAGGTATGTCATATTTTAACTTATATATATATGTTTGTTCTATTGTTTTCTATTCAAGATATAAGAATCAACTCTTTTTTACATGGACTAATGGAAATGAAAGTGAACTTTCTAATTTCTTACAAACCATAAAAGAAAAACAATCAAATGTTCATTTTCGAAAATTAATTGGTCCTAATGTAGTATTTTTAAATACATTTATTGAAAATCAACAAGGTCAATTATATAGTCGTATTGCACATCATCCAATTCTTCCACAATTTACATTACCTTATCTTGTTGGTCATTCAAAATTAGGTCATAGTGATTGGCTTCGTTGGACATTAATTCGATCTGTTTGTTGTTGTTTATTAATTGAAGATTTTCGTCGTGAACGTATTTATCTTGAATTATCATATCTTACAAATGGATATTCATTATTATTTGTTGAAACTCATATTCAAAATTTTTTTGAATACTTTCATACATCTCATCTACGATATATTAATAATCAAACACAATACAATGAATTTCGTCAAAAATGGTTAGATTATATGTCTATGCAATATGAATTAACTGATCAACTTCAACAATTTGATAATCAAGATCGTCTTATTCGTTTCAATTATTTATATGAATGGGGTCCAAGATGTAACTTTAATCAAAAATTTCTTGATTTATGGTCCGAATACTTTTGTCGTCATCCATTATTATCGAAAGAAAAATTGAAAATTTTATTAACAACAAAACATGAATATTCCTTAAATACTTTACTAGGAGGACTAGATTGAAATAGAACTTTTGTTTTTTTTTTGTAAATACAGATATTAATGATATTTCTTGTGTGTTACATAAAGCATTTATTGAAATACAACAATATAATCATATACATATACTTTATTTGTTGTTCTAGATTTAATTGTACTTCTATACACAATATTATTATTATTATTATTATTATCATTTGATACTCAATAAACAAAATAATAATAAAAATTTAAAACCTATCTGTCACATATGAGTTCTCATCCTATTGATTTGAATCCAGTAGAACAATCTACTTCTTCTTCTTCTTCATTCATTATTAATGAACAAGAGCAGCAACAACAAGGATATCAACCAACAACATTAAAATCACATAATCGTGCACGATCTGTTTATTTGCCTTTATTTCCAACAAAATCTTTTGGGCCAAATGATTATTTACTCTTAGCTAATGTACCAGGTTCGTATTTTGACATCAATTTATCGTTAGTTTTTGTTTTAATTTTATTACCGGAGTTTAGTTACCCGTCTTGCACCACATGAGATTGCGAAACGTCAATATGGAGCATATACTTCTGATGCATTGATGATGATGAATAATTACGATTATTCCAATGATGGATTTAGTTTATCTCAACAAGATGTTGAAGAATTAGCTGCACGCTTACGAGTTGGCAAGTCTATCATTACTTTTAATGCTCAGCAACTTCGTGGAATCTGTTATACTCTTTTGACATTACATGAGTCATTTCGACGAAATATCTTACAGATAAAGAATGTTGCTTTAACAGAAACAACACTTAATTCGAAACAGATGGCCATTGCACTGGAATTCTATTTACAAATAGATGGTGAGTGTTTGCTGTAGATATACATCAATCGAGTCTTACGTGCACATATATGCACGTTTTTTAGTGGATTTATTTTACATGAAAACGTGCTCTTATCGAGGAGCTATGCCTCGATTTAAAAATATCGAAGGTCTTTTCTGTGGCAATGATGAACCAGAAGCAAGATACACATTAACTCCATGTGCTAGCTTGCTTTGTCCATATTGTTATCCATCTAATCATTGGCAGAAAAGTCAACCATGGCCAGTCATTGATTTTGCATCCAGTTCAAAGTATCAGTTTGTCAATGGATATATCACCTATCTCAATTGTCCAGCCGTTTGTTTCTTTCATTAAATTTCTTTTGTTTGTAATAGTGAACGTGACTTTTTTCTGATTTAGACATGTAAAACATCCAATATAATCTATGCAATGACATGTCCATGTGGTCATTATGACTATGTCGATTCAACAACACAAACATTAGCTGATGCTATGACTTGTAAGTTATCATTTGTTGTATATTTTAAGAGAAACGAGTCAATATATGTATATATTTGATTGCTTTTATTCTAATATAGATCATCGAAAACATGGCAATCGAATTATATTTGAAAAATTGATTGGTAGTCCTTTATTTTCAGGATCACTACTCGATCCTTACGAGAAAGAGTAATGAATAAATTAAAAACACATATAAGAGTTTATCTGATATTATTCTAGGCAAGAAACAGCCAATAAAATGCGTCTCTATCAACATTCAGCTCGATGTCCGATAGCACTTCGTTCATTTCTTGAATGCAATCCAAACTATTGGTGTTTTATTCCTATGCTTTTACATGAAGCACTAGCTGAAAACATTCTTTATACTAGAACATCTAACTATTCAACTGCTGAACTATACGATTTTATTCCCATGATTGCTATTGACAATCAAAGAGTAGAGAATTATCTTAGCCATATACCACTGTCGCCCGTTAGTTATGCTTTCTCATATCAGCAACGACAAAAACAACGATTATTTTTCGAATCGATTGTTCCTTTTTCAACAAATGAACAATCGTTACCCTATTCACCATTACACTTGTATAAAGTGGCACTTATTGTCGTTTGTAAGTGTACAGATAATCTTTATCAATCATCAATCAACATGTATTCCTTTTCTATATTAATCTAGTACCTGATGACTGTTCAATGATACTACGATACATTCTTCAATCATTGTTCATTGTTCATGGTGAACCGAAATTGAATATGATTTGTCCGCTTGGTGGTGATCCTGAAAAACGATATGGGCGTGCATATGATCTTGTTTGGTGTGCTGGCTTGAATCATTCATTATTAACTATGCCACGATCGAATCAAGATTGAACATATTCATTCATTATTATTGAAAAATCTACTTTTATTTAGCAAATACCTCTACATTAAAAATAGTTTCCTCTTCTATCTCGTTTTTCCTTTATTCTCCTCTTTAAATCACCTTTCTAACTTTCACCGCTGATCTTTACGTTTGATATTATACTAAATCCACCATAAATCTATCACATTCTAGATTAAACAGTGAATTATCATTAATACTATTAACCATAATCAAAATACATTTTATTACAGAAACTCTAAATAAAACTTACAAAACTTGCGTCGACTATACATATAATTATACATCATATTTATACTGGATTCATTTTCAACTAGTACAACATTCCATTGTATTATCAAAATATTGATCGTACATATCAGTTTCCAAAAGCATAATAATTACATACCAATAAAATTTCGAACGACATACACCATAAACCAAAACACGTCACCATGTACAATATCTTATTATGATAATATCAATGCATCAAACCTATCTATTTGACACTTAATAATCTTCTTTTATTGAATTAACAAAAGTAAAGATACTTCATATTTGTGGCAGTTATTCACACCCATCCTCACACTCTTAGTTTATATGTTTATTGTTCTTGAACATCTATTTTAGAATGAATATAAACAACAGTCAAATTCCTCATAGTCCGACTGAATCATCTTCTGAAAATAATGAAAATGAACCTAATATCGATCATTTATTATTTGCTGAAATTAGAACCACGAGTCAAACACCATTAATATCATTCAATATGACAAATATGATTCCAAGTCAACGACCAATAATTACAAATCAGTCTGAACATAACAATCGATCTTCCCGACGCGAAGCTCAACGAAGACGACGTCAACGGCAACGTCAACGGAGGCGTGAAGAACGTCAGGCATTACGACAACAACAAATACAGGAACAAAGACAACAACAACACCAACAACTCATGAGGCAATATCACCAACAAAGACAACAGGAACGATATATACGATGGGCCGACCATATACGTCCATGGGGACTTGAACTAATTCAACGATGGCAAGAAAGTCTACTTCAATGGGAACTTCCACAAAATCGACCACGACAAAACTACCATAATAATGAATTATACCGTTCCGATCCATTAGAAGAACCAATAGATAAAATATACAACGAGCCACTTTTAGGAGCATATACGTGGAAAATGATGGACCCAAAGGAACGATGGGAACAAGAACAAATAAATGAAATAGAAAAAATTCATGTTGTCGATCCATCTGAACAATTAACATTCATACAAGATGAACTCGAACAACTCCATCAGATTGATCACATTGAAAGATTAAAAGAAGAGGAAGAACAGATTCAATTAGAACAGTGGGAACAAGATCAATCTACTGAATTAAACGATCCTCCTATTCTAGCATATATATCACAACTGGAAGATGATATTGAACAATTAAGACAAACTGATACTATTCAAACAATGGATAATGAAATACTTGAAGATTAAAAACAAGAACGACATGATGACGAAATAACTCAACTGGAAGAATAAGAAGCATTAACTTGTCAAACTCAAATATTTAATGAAAACTAGATCATATGTAAAATCATTTCTAAAACTATATCTTTTTTCATAATATACTTCCCTCATACTGATTTTTCGACATCCTATTTATTCCAGAATATTATCTAATTGATTATAGAAAATTTGTAGTTTCGCTTATTGTAGATTACTAAGAATGACACACAATAATTGAACAAGCCTCCTCAAATAAATAAACTTATTTCAACCTCCGTGGCACTACGACATCGAATCAAATAATCATCATTTACTACTTAAAGGCGACTCAAATCCAACAAACAAAACAACATTATAGAATCAAACACATTCACTTCAATCGACGACACTTATGCAGTCATAGTACAATAGCCACCAGATGAGACTGTGAAATTCAGTCAAAACCGATCGTGGAGGTAACTGTGTATAAATACACCATTACAAACGGCAAAATTCATTGTTGGTATTCTCAACAATCCCAATATTTACAAGGAACTTATCCGTCTTAATCCATTCACAAAAAATGGCAAACTCATCAATTCATCATATTGATTTGAACATTCTCCTAAAATTAAACAATTTTTTTTTGTTCATTTATATCTGAATTCGTTTCAAACGTATTACTGTTTCTCCCTATTTCTACAACAATATATGATTTTCTTCTATGTAATCCTATCCAACCTTTGATTCTAAATAAAATATTATAACATACAACGGAAACAATTGTTCAGCCATAAACAAAAGTATATCTTCAATTTCCTTACAGATAAAAATCGTTAACTTTCTATTCTATAGCCACTTCGCAAGTTAATCTTTTCGGGGACTACAAAATCCTTTAGATCTTGTCATACCGAGATTCACACCTACCCTCAAGATGTTTGAGATGAATTATTTTGATAAATTAGTTAGAGTATACCGGTTTTTAGCGAATGTGCTATTATAGAATCAGATATTTATATCATTGCCTCTTATATCTGTATTACCATAGTACGATTTTGCGAATGGTAAGTATGTGGAAATGAATGAAATATTTGAGTTTCACGCAGCTGTTAAAGCTAGAATTCTTCACATAATCAAAACATGAACAGTTTCAGGTATTTGGTTTCGTTTAGATATTACATTGACACAAGTAACATTGTATATTAAAATGTATTTTTATCTTTCATAATGTTCAATAATCGTTAACTCTCGTTCCATAGATTGTTTGAAGAGGATAGTATGGGCTGTGCAGTCGAACTTGCATCTTTGGTATCTAATAAAGGAATCGCATTGTAGTTTAAAATCATGGGGAGTTGTGGGTGACTATATATTTAGAATACTATAGAGAACGCTTGAATAGAAGGTAAGTAGTGAATAATAAGAAAGTTATAACAAGTTGTCAACAATAGAATAAATGATAATGGATACATGTATGGATATAAGATAAAGTGATTAAAAACGAAAGTGTCTATTGTTTTGCTTGCCATCGACGTCGCATTGTTTCAAATTCATCTGGATCACCTAGACGCTCTTCATTGGCTTCAATCGATGAATTACTTGAATTTTGATTTTGACTAGAATCTGTAGTATGTCGTTGACGTTGATAGAAATACTCGTTTGGACCTATACGATCAATGAAAGAGTTCAACACATAGCTGTGAAAGAAAGAACTTACCCATAATGTAAACAATTGCTCGTTTCTTCCAATATTCAGCCATTCGTTGTTCTTCAAGAGTAATTGGTTCACGTGTTAATGAACCAGCATCTTCTGGATTGAGAAGAACAATAGCTGGTTGTTGAATATTAATTTCGATTCTTCTTCGATATTTACCTGTTGCCTATAAATTAATTTCTACTTATAAGTATAAATAATTCATGATGTCTTACATTTATTTTTCCATTTTGTGTTAGAAGATCTTGTTTATTTGGAAAATTTAGTTTTGAAAAACGATCCCATGGTATACCATCATAAACAGAATAACGTGCATAATCCTGCCATGAATCTAAATTCCATCTTCCTTGAAAATGATTAACATGACCAGGTAATGATAATGCGAATGTTGTTTTTCCTGTATCAGTTGGACCAATTAAAATTAAACATTTAGCACGTTTTGTACGTGAAAAATGATGTCGTATCCAATCATTGACAACTTCTTTTAATTGTGGTGTACATTGTGGAAATGAATCAGGCCATATATTTTTTTTATCAATTTCACCAGTTTCACGTAAATGTTGTTGTTTTCGTCCATTAACATAATTAAATGTAGATAAATACCATGTACTATGATGAATAAATTTATCAGGCATCATTTGTTTTATATATTCCATAGCTTGATAAACATTAGTTTCAGCTAAAATAAATGCTTGTCGTGCAATTTCTTTAGTTTTCTGTTGTCGTTGTTCTGTTTGTGCTCTTATTGTCATTACACGTTTTGAAATCATTGAAATAGATGCCGATGATGATAATGATCGTTGTCTTCGATTACTTCGTTGTCGTGTTGTCATTTGATTTGCAGTAACTGTTGTTATTCTTAACAAATCATTTAATTGATCCATCATATTACTAGCTAAATTGTCATTAATAGGTTGATTGGTTTGAATAACTTGTGATAAATTTTGAAGATTTCGTTCTAGTTCTTCATCAAATTGTCTTTCATTGAATAAATTTCTATTTGTATCTGTTACCATATCATTAGCATCATCATCAGTTTGTTTATTTAAATCATGAGCTTGTTCTTCTTTTTGTGTTTCTTTACTCATAACTTCAGTTAAAACACGTTGAAATGTCATAGGATCAATGATAGAACCAGCTTGAAAATGATATGGAACAGATTTAATTGGTGAATCATCGAGATCAATATTATCAAGATTGTAACGTCTTGATGCATTGTTATGTAAAGAAGAAGAAGATTCATCTTCATTTACTTGTTCAATTTGATTAATATGTAAATTCGCCATATTCTATTGAATAATTTAATATAAAGAAATTATCTAAAAAATAATTATATTCTTAATATATGAAGTCATGTATGAAAGAAAGCATATTATTTCAAAATATAGCATACATGTCTAAAACAATGTCGAAACTAATCGTGATGGTTTCATACTGTTTGTCACATCACTGTCATACGATTAACTATTTTAGTTTAAAGATACTCACACCTGTACATAAGTTCAATAAAGTTGATTACGAATTTTGTTATATTTATTTCAAAATAAACACTATAATCAAACTTTTCTTATTCTCTTGTTCATCGTCATTGTCACTTTTCAATAGAAAGAGCGGATGTTTATCATTGTTCTGTTGTTTTTGTTGTTGTAATAGTAGTAGTAGTAGTTGTAGTAGTAGTGGTAGTAGTAGTGGTAGTTGTTGTTGTTGTTGTTGTTGTTGTTATAGTTGTAGTTGTAGTTGTAGTTGTTGGTGTTGGTGTTGGTGTTAGTGTCTATAAATATCAAGAGAAGGTTTTATCTTTTTTATATTATAAAAATAAAAATTTTTAACTTTACCTTTTCTTCAATTTGTTTTTGTATTGTAGAACCAAGTCTGGTTGAGAAAAATTTGTTTTTCATATATGCCATGATGAGAACTCGATAATTTTGGTTGACTATTTAAGCGGATTAATCTTCTATAGTTGTTCGGTTCAAATGGGTCCATTTCCCATCTCCACTTGGTTTAAATAGGTTCGCCTTTCCATGTACACTCCGCCCGAGTGTACCAACACTTGGACACTCCACCCGAGTGTACCTATCACTGGTGCACTCCGCTCGAGTGTACCTATCACTGGTGCACTCCGCTCGAGTGTACCTATCACTTGGACACTCTCCGCGAGTATACCAACCACTTGGACACTCTTCACGAGTGTACTTATCACTTGGACACTCTTCACGAGTGTACCTATCACTGGTGCACTCCGCTCGAGTGTACCGATCACTTGGACACTCTGCTCGAGTGTACCGATCACTTGGACACTCTGCTCGAGTGTACCTATCACTTGGACACTCCGCCCGAGTGTACCTATCACTGGTACACTCCGCCCGAGTGTACCTATCACTGGTACACTCCGCCCCGAGTGTACCTATTCTCGATGCCTATATAAACGTCGGTTAATGGCAGATTTCAGCCATTTCTCCATCGACACTAATCCAGACAACAACTCAAAGCTTGGCCTACTATCCATTTAGTTATCTGATATTGGAACAGTTTTGGTATGTTGATTTTATAGTTAGGGAGATGTTCATCTCATGTATCTTTTCATTTGAATCAAATAATATGATTCTATTATTGTAGATATTTTGATCTAAAACTCATTCATGCCTTCATCAAATCATCGATCATCGAGTACACAGAGAGCAAGACGTACATCGACTCATACACAGACATCAAGTCGTCGATCATCCAGTGTACCACATCGAGAATTTATTATCATTCTAACAAATCATCCTAATTTATTAAGAGAAACTGTAGCGTTACAACCAGAGGTAAAATCCTCTCTATAGTTAAAACGACACTTTTATTTTTATTCATTCTAGGCACAACAACGAATGCAAACAAGAATTGCTAATCAAAATGGTTCTGGTCGTCATGAAACTGTGAACGATAATGAGAATGGCATTCGTGAACAAATATTGAATACTCTCTTACAACTTGAATTAAGTGATGCAACTCAAGATTATCTCTCTCGTACTCGTCGAGGAAATCCAATACATTTCGTATTTGATATGTCGCGCATTGACACATCAAATCAATCCGAATAAATGTGAAAAACATCACGATTGTTTTTCTTTCTTTTTTGTTGTATGTTTTCCATATCTTCATGTTAAATAAGCATCAACATACACATAGATATCGATCAGTAGTTATATGTATTTTTTGAAATATCTATCTTGTATTGTAGATTATCACAAACATCTTTCATGTCTTCATCAAATACATATGTTAATAGTGAATTATCAGGAAACAATATCATATTTCCATATTTTATTATTACAGTTACGAATTATCCTCATTTCATACAACCTATACAACAATATCAAATATCGAATCAGGTAGAATATAAACTGATTAAAGAAAATACAACATAATATCTCTGTTCTATGTTTTTTTAGTATTGGCAACGATTATATCAAGGAGCTGTACTTATACCAGGTGTACTCGTTCATTTTGGAACCAATCGTACTGAAGAACATGAAAGATTATTACGCAATACTGTACGATTTCGAATACAAGAAATTATTCGAGAATATCTTCGATCAACTATACGACCATATCCATTTCATTTGGTTTTCGATATGTCCGACATGAGATCACATCTTTAAGCCACACAAAACACATCATTTCTTTTTGTTTCGTTGTCATTTTATTGTGAATATTTGAGAGTGTGTACCTATATATATATATATTACTTTTGTGAAATAAGAAAACACTTGGTCTAACACTTCGTATCACTCTAGATTAAATATTGTTGTTTGCATAAAGAATACTTTATATATGGAATTTGATTCATTTAATTTGGATACAATTGTGATGGATCTATTGGGTGATGGTAAATCAACATCTGATCGTCACAATAGTACACATTCATTGGAAACGACTACACAACAACTCGACAACAATCGGCAGTATACTCTTATTATATTCAACAACCCTAAATGGTCTCGAATACTTAAAAAGAAATCAGAACACGTATGAAATAAAATTATGCTTTACTACTGCATATAAAAAATAATTTCTTTTCACTTATCTTATAGATAAAGCAAGAACATACACAAAATACGGCACATCAACCTACAACGACAGTTATAAAACAAGAAGAACAAAGTCTATCGTTGGATGATCATTTTATCAACCAATTACGACAACTACTTAAAGATTACATGCAGCATACTAAACGACCATTTCCACTAAAATATTTCATTGATCTTACTGATTAGTGACTATTGAATTGTTTTCAGGATATTAGCTAAAGTTTTGAAGATTTTTGTTTATGAATATGAAATAAGAATAAACATATCTGATGAAATTTTAATGACAATCTTCTCACTATGTGTCTATCATTTTAGATAAAATAACAAATTTCTTCTTCTTCACACAATAATGAGTGAAAGTGATCATCGTTCGATGTCAACAACGAGCAAAAGCTCCTATCATAAGATAAATGTATGTATGAACAGTTTTCTTATGAAAAACACATAAGTGTCTATATTTTTATGAATATTAGTGGAAGGATATGGAATGGTATGACAATGTGTTTGATATTTTGGATCGAAATAATGATGTATTGGAATATACAAAGGAAGAATTGAATCGATATTTCACATCTGGTCATTTAAATGTAACAATCGATGAAGAGGCAGCAGAACAAGAAGAAGAAGATGATATGATCGACGATGATAATTTATTTCTTCACCACTATGTTGAAGTAAGCGACACTTGATGCATTTATCAGAATATATTCTACTTCACTTCATTTAGTCTACAGAGGAAGAAGTTCTATCACAACAATTCAGCCAGTTGTCGACAGACAATGAATCGGAAGAAGGAGGCTCTTCGGTAGTCAGTAGCAAACGAAAGTTGAATACAACGTCAGCTCCCTATGTTGTTTTCAAGAGAATCAAATCAACGAATGATAACGATCCTAATGTTACCGAAGGAGAAGAAGAAGAACAAGATCAAATACCAGCTTATCTATTAGCAACAAATAAATCTTTTGATCATATGATTCAAAAGGTGATGAATACTGCTAGTTCAATTGATATGAATGATTTACGACAATTGGCATTGTTAATACATCATATTGCTGCTCTCAACATACAAAAACAGGTTACCATCGTTTATTTACGATCAGGTACAGGCAAATTGAGAGAACCAGAGCCGAGTTTAACTGAAGTTGATCGACGAGTTTGGCCTATGCAAGTCAAATCAGCACTATCAGAAAAACGTAAACAACGAAAGATCGTCACAACTGTACAAATTACTACAGAAGATGAACATCGTGATCATGAAAATCTCGTCTATGAACGTTTACAAAAAATTAACGAAAGAATTGAACAGTACCAACGACAGTTCAACGAAAAGAAACGTCAGTTGATAGGTTTAACATCAACTATAGAAGAAGCGATTGTTAAATACGTACAGAAATATGGAGTTATACCTCTCCAGATGTAACGTGATATGAAAATAGCATTGCTTGAATATGACTACGATGCTGAAATATTGGAACGTAAATATCTAGAAGAAAAACCGAATGATTATCAGGTATTACAATGAATATTATGTTGAACAAGGTGAAGTTATTGTTCATTTCATTGTCATTTAGATTGAAGTTGCTAAACGTCTCTATCAGGGAAAATATGAACTCGAAAAGGCAAAACGTGAATTACTTGAATTAAAACAACGAGTCTTCCACAATAAACCATTTTCCATCTACAAATCTGTTCAAATATCTAATAATACTATTACAACTGCTATGATAAAACAACTGGACCTAATCGCTATACAGATAATCAAAGCAGAAGTGAAATTTTATTTATTAGAAAACAAATTCGATGCTGAATACAGTAAGATGTTAGAAAATCATCGTAATCTTGTGAAAAATAAAGGTATATCTACAACATTGAATAATATCATCGATCAACGTCTTAAGAATATCGTCGATCGATGGAGAAATATTTACGATTACAGAATCAATTTTTATCTTCGAAGTTCCTATGGTGATCTGGAAAATATGAATCATGAGAAGGATAGAAAGAACAATGATACAACTGAACAATTATCAATGAAGAATATTGAATTTTTCTCGAATCTAATTAGTCATACAAAGCATCAACTTAATAGTAAACAAATACAACTATTGAGTCGAGGGCCAACTTATACTCCACCATGTCAAATGTCTCTGTTTACTTCTTCGACTTCATCACAATCACTTAATGATATAGTAAAAAAACAGTTTGCGCCGTTGAAACATCAAATGGCAAGTGTATTGTCAAAACATCATATTAATATTGCTTTATCATGGGAAGTTCAGAACGCCATCAATCAAAAGTTCGTCGATTACTTTACTACATCAATACCATTAAATATTCGTCAACGTACTGCTTATGAAATGGAATTAGTTCAATCTATTCGATCGTTTCTAAAGAAGAACAATCTTATTCTACGAAGAACAGCAGATAATCAGAATACGTTTTATCTTGGTGAAACTAAAGTGTTTGAAACAGCAGCAAACGAATATCTATTGAAATCTGATGCTTATAAAGTTTTAAGAACTATCGTAGAAGAAGAAGATAAACAAGAATGGCAAAATGATTTGAATGCAAGAATTGAAGCCATGAATGATGCATTACAAATATTAAAAAGACGAAAAGCATTGGATAAGAATGTTGTTGATACTCTAATTACTAATTTAAATAAAGTCAAATTACCATATTTGTATTTCTTACCTGATGTTTCCAAAGTGAGAACCTTTTTTCTTCTGATTATTATTATTTCATTTATTTGCGTAGGAAAATGAACTATCATTGATACCAAAAATTGTTGCACAATATAGTATCACATCCAAGATTTCTAAATATATTCATCGATTGCTTCGATCATTTGTTAACGAAAAGATGAAATTATTAACATTTCGTGATGAAGTTGATTTTATGCAAAAATTATATTATTACACTTATAATCAACAACGATTAAAGCCGACGACACTGTTCTGTACAATTAAAATTACTAATTTCTACACATTGATCGAACATGAAAAAATGATTGATATAGTTACATATTTCTTACAGGATAATTCAGTAACCAATAAAGTGAATCAAGTATCTATCATGACAAT
>CAJNOI010000240.1:0-13061 GCA_905250115.1 Adineta steineri
TTCGACATTCGACGAACTGTTTGTTCGACCAAAAATTAGTCGGCTAACGGCACCCTACTCCTAACATTCTGTAAAAGACATAATATTCAATAGTTGAATTGCGAACTCATTCCACTACGTTTTATTGAACAAAATCGAATTGAATGAATGACATAGTAATATCTGTATCAACGATGATAGCAACTATTAAATGTAAATAACTACAAATAGCTACTCTATATCGAGATAATAATAGCTTCAATATTAAACAACTTCAGTGAGGCAAAAAAAGGTATCGTTTAAAATTAATTAAACTTTTGTATAATGATGAAGGGAAAAGCTGGTTTCTTAATTTCATAACCTCTCATGATTTCCGATGCTTTCATTAATTTAAAATTATTTTTTATTGATAGAGATCACTTTATTTCTCGTTGATAATAGCACTAACGTTGCATGAAAAAAAGTAAAAAAAATTATTGAACTATCATTGATTATTGGAAATCGATCTTAGTTTAATAATCTTAATAATTCGTCAAATAGTAAAAAAGATATTAAAATCAAAATAAATTCTATCGTTAACCTTAAAAAACCAGGTAAAAATTAGATCAAAATGATGCTTTTTCAATTGATTAAAAATAGATTTTAAAATGATTTTTGTGAAAACTTTTTTAGGATAGTCTATGATGAATTGTACATTGATTTTCACGAAAAAACTGATTGATTATGTATAAGTCATATTCATGTAGATATTTTGCTCCTTTTATATATTGTTGACATTCACTTTAAAAGTTTTACGTTGCTTTTGTATTGAATTTTTACAAGAGATGTGAAAAAATAGTCTATACTTAAGAAAATAGTTTTCTATTTTAACAATTCATTTTTAAATTACATTTGTTTCATCTAAGAACGTCTGTCTATCGTGTCCTGATTGTAGGATATATTTTCTATAAAAGCTGGATGTCTTGAATGTGTTTCCATGATGAAAAGACCAACACTTCTATCACTATGTTGAATAATTTATTTTGACTAGTATTTATTTGGGCAGTTTGAAAATCAAAATGGGCAGTAATTAAAAATACGAAGTAGGAATAATTGTTGGGCAATAAAAAAACATTTTTTAGTAATTATATATTACGAAATGGATTATAATTAATTGATTAATTGTAGCAGAAATAGAGAAATAACGTAGATAAATTATGAAGATAAATCTTTTATTGAATATATAAAAGAAAAATATAACGACAAGAGTATTATACTAGTTTATATTGCTTCTAAATTGAGCTTATGGTTCCCACTCTATTCCGTCTTCGAGTCTCCAAACACAATTCAGAATAATTCTTGTATCAATACGTTGAGTCAACCTTCATCCGAAATGTTTTTGTCTATATTCACTCTATTAACGAAGCAGAACAAGAAAGAAAGAAAAGAAATAGAACAAACGAAATATACAGAACAAGAGAGATAAATGTGATAGAGCAGGGGGAGGAGTATTTAAAATGATGTCCATTTATTTCCGTGGCACATTAATCCGCAGTAATAAATTTACAGATGAGCAATAATAAATTTATATTTTAATAACAGAAAAATTACTGTTCGATTAAAGCTTTTTTAGCTTTAGATGATCTGCTTCACTTTCTTTTTGCGCCAATTGCTAAATTTGTTGCTTCTGATAGAGCTTTGGAATATTTCAGCCTTATAGACAGTCCGATAATATGTTTACAGATGTAATTTTTTAGAAATGATGAGGAAGTGCAAGTACTTTGTCTCCACTCTACGACATTGTTTTCTCAAGTTTTTTCACCTTCTTGCATCTATTGTAAACCCGCGTTCCCTCATACATTATATTTATATGAGTTATGTTCTACGTACCATCATTTTTTATTTTTTTAATAGATTCATGTTTGTTATCAAATGTTCATATCTGAATCCATTTTTGTGAGCCGTGTATTCTCTAATGAAATGTGAAGTGTGTAGATGATCCTCACTCCCACAGTCGATCCCGTTTATAGAAAATCAGTTGGTTTATATAGATAACAGTGAACAAAGACAAACTATCTACACATGGAATCTTCCATAGGTGATGACAAGCGAAAAGGGAATATCCCCTATGAGATCTTGATAAGAGAAAAGAGAATGATCGTATGTGTGAAGAAAGAACGCAAGGAAAAATCCCTCATATATATATATGACAGGAGAAGAAAAGTCCATCACATATATCACAAGGGAAAACACCAAGAATGACAAAAGAGAGAAGGGAAACACGTCACTATCTAATAATTTTCTTCTTTTCTGAACATTTCTGCTATTAGTAGGCGAGTCCAGTTGCATATCATTATGGCTTTGAGCATCAGATTTATACTGTGATACGCGTTGTAATTGAACCGCTGACACAAATGATATATTTGTTAACGGGTAAATCGATCTCGCTGATAAAACATTAATTTCTCTTATATTTTACAAATGAGAGAAAAAGATACAAAATAATTTGGAAATTAAGATAAAACGCGAAGGAAAAATCCCGGAAAAATATAAAGAGATGAGAACGACTGGATAAAACCAAGTGATTCAAGAAAATAAAGGAGATTACATGTACATGTTAGAAATTCATTGAAATAATCATCTTTATTTTACATGTCTTCTCTTTTTGTTCTCTTCATATATGTGCACAAATGTTTTTTCATTCTTTCACGTATGGTGTTTTCCCTGTAATCTGTACGATATAGCATAGAACAAAAGAAGGACAAAAAAAACAAACCCATATTACCTTTGCTATGTAATATTTATCTTTAGTTTAAATAAATTATTGTTAAGTTAGTTTAATTATTGCTAAATTATTATATTTATTGCCTATCAGTATAACTATTAAGTCAATTTTATTATCGCTAAACCTGATTATTGCTCATTCGGATTATTTATTGCCCGATTAAGCTTTACTCATTTGTTTTTCAATTAGTTAAGATTTATAAAAATAAACCTATCGGTAATACAGCAGTTTTAACTTTTTAATTATTATATTTATTCAAAGATTTTATCTTTATTTTCAATATGAATTTTGAGCTCGAACAAACTCTTGCTTTTGTCGAAAAGGAAAATTCTAAAAGATCAATGAAATATTATGAAAATAGAAAGAAAAAATGTAAGTTTTATTCTGAACAAGTATCGGATAATAATGGGTTACTTGATATTATTTCTTCATTACTACTTCATGTCATTTCAAAATCAAAAATAACAACAAATGTAGAAAAGAACTGTTTATTAAAAAAGCAAATAGTAAAAAAAATTATGAAATCTCGAGATAATGTTGATAAAAGAAATCAAAAAGAAAATATTAATATAGATGATAATGAAATTATAGATAATTCATTTGATTGTTTAGAATGCTGGAATAATCTTCATGCTAATCATGAAAATTGAACACATTATTATACAGATATTTCAAAGACATTTTAAAATCTCTTTGTAATTGATTCCACATAAAATGTTTACTTTTTCTTATACAATCATGTTTTCCATTTACTCAAGTTTATATCATACAGAATAAATCCAGATAGATTTCTTTCCTAATTATTTAATTCGTTTGAGATTTGTTTCATCGAGGAATTTTCGAAAAAATCTTAAAAATCTAGAACTCTGATTTTGTCCAGGTTACGTTCACCGTTTTGCTTGGCAGATATCGATCTACATAAATAAGTACGTTTTTTAATATTCTAATTATATTTTAAAATCTTTTTAACCAAGATCTACATAGTAGCCATGATCGTAGAAGATTTATTACTATATTGTAGGAATGATTGGGATTCTCGGCTCTCGCCAATTGGCGAATGTACACCGTATTTTCATTAGCTGGTAGAAAAGTTCTACTATTTCTTATTTAAGGATACTGACAAAGATTATATGGTAAGACTCGAGACGAGCTGATACATCTTCTTGCTTCCATTTAGAACGTATTCAGATATGGCAGAGTTTTAAATATAAGAAAAAGCGAGAATAATGTAAGTGATAAAAAAATATGAAGAAAAGCTTAGACTTGATATAATGGTGAGGGTGGTGGTGGGTTTGATATATCTGAACTCGAGTCGTTATGCTTCTCTTTTTCCCCTTTCGTCACGATAAGTATGTTCACCAACAAGATGAGCAATAGATATAATTGTGTCAGCCAAAGATTTTGTTTTTGATTCTAGCAACTGTAGCAACTTTTCTCTGTTTCGTTTTCCGTGCTGCCTTATGTGTTGATTTGTCTGATTTAATAGAACAGAAACCCAAGCTCGTTAGTGCCATTCAGTGAGAGATTATAGTTTCTTCCTGTTTCATACATTAAATGAAACGCCATAGATTTGGATGTGACTAAGCAAGGTGTGAGGAAAAATGTTTACCTTGAGCTGAAGTATAGAAAGTAAGATATTAAGAATATACATATGTAAAATGACTTGATACCCAATGCGGTGCTGTGTTTTACTTTTAGTAAAGTTGTTTTTTCGCCAGGTGTTAGTACTAACAGACCATGAAGAAGGTTTAAACGTATTCAGCCACTCTCCTTCGAAATATTACAGAAAAGGTTCTAATTATCGTGCAGCTTGTGATACTGAAACCATTCGATGTATAGTGTATAGGCAGTAATGATAATGCCATGAAACCACGTAGGAGAGCACACAATTCAATATCATCATCATATATTGTCATAAGACCAAGTTTGTGCAGACTCTTATAGCAGGACTAACAGAAATGAAACCAACATCCTATAGTGGATGTCTCTGATAACTAGATTAGAAACATGCAAGAATGAAAATGTTTTTAGATGATGTAGATGACACAAAAGAAACATGTGTACCACTTGACCAACAGCATTGATAAATACTTGTTCAAAATCACAGATCATACTCGTTGGTTGCAACTGCATACCAATGTCCACTCCTCGTTTCTTCAGACATCGAAAGATTGCTTCGTATGTTTTGTGACGTTTGTTTGATGCCAGTATGAAACAACACTTTCAGTTGTTCATCTGATACGAAGATTAATCATCGTTCGCCATAAGCACTTTTTCTTTTATCATAAACTAAGAAACGCTCATGAGCATATATTTCTTTATATACATCTGGAACGACAACTTTTTGATCATTTGGTATCACTGGTAACGCTTTTCGGCGCAACTTTTGTAAATCAGACTCGAAGCAATGAGAAAATGTTGTAGAATAGCTATTATCAAAAAAGCAAAAATAGAATTAAAGTACCGATTTTTACTGGAAGTGGCATTGTTTTTTTTTCTTCGGTCGATAAATGTGCTTTCCTATATTCTTCTTCAATGATTGATTTGATAGAAATGAATTCATCAAGAACTCTATTCTTTATCTTTGTCAAGATTTCACATTTGCGAGTATCACTTAAATCAACTAAATGACAACGATATTATCCATTCCAGTGGTTGAACTCTCGAAAACTCTTCAATGTGTAAATTACAGTTTTACAATTCTCATTTCTTTTAACATATCACCAGCCCACCGTAATCTTTGTTTTGTTCATATATAAATATCCATACTGATTCATGAATGTCATTTTACCACCTCTAGTCGATGTACCAACAGTAATATCTCGTTTTATCACTGGATTGATGGTAGCATTATTCTCATTTCTATTTGAGGATGCGAATAACAACACCGGATGATCTTCTTTAATAACTTCTGTAGTTATAGATGATGATTTTGAATCGGATGATAATTCTGGTAAAACTACTAATGATGAAAGTGATATTGGTTTATTGATTTTTTTTGTTCAATAAATTCCTCTTTAGTACTAGCAGTGCACGATATCAAATCTTGATTACAAAATAAACTTTCGGGTGACATATCAAAATCTCCTCCCAGTTGTTTCTCTGTTCGATCGCCAATACTATTAACTTGAAGTATAGGTCCAATTTGCGAAATCGACTGTTGTTGATTAATGATAGAGCATCTTAATGTGCCGAGCAAAGCTGTAGATATCTGTGCTCTCACTTGCTTTTGTTTTTATTTTGATTAAAATTTTCTAATCTTATTACTTCATGTACATTTTGATATCGGTTTGTTAACTACGACGGTTGTAGTTGCATTAATTTGAGATCGTAGTGCACCAGCACGAGTAGTGACAGGCATTTGTTGATTAATTATTATCTAAAATGATATATGGAGTCCATGACTATGGTATAAGTGAATGTATTCTGTGATAGTCAATAAAGATTTTTTTCAATGTATGAGCAGCGTTTACCGATGACAGTTCTATGGATTTTCGCCAGTTGGCGGAAATTCACGTAGGTACTATAGAAAAGACAGTGGACATTTGCCAATTAGCAAGTCTCAAGTATTCATGGCGAAAGTACAGTGGATTCTTGCCAATTGGTGAAAGTCCACTGAGTGTGCTGGCGAAAGTTAACTGGACTTTCGTCAATGGCGAGCGTCCAGTTGGTGGAAATCTTATTGGCGAGATTCGGATAAGCAGAATGATTTTGGTGTATATATTGTGCGATTATAGAACTAACACGAGTTAAGGCAGAAAAACTGTTTAAAATCTTAATAAAATAATTGAAAAATCTCGAAGAAAACTTGGTAAAATCTCGTGATATCTTTGAAAATCTTGGTAAAATCCTAATAAAATCATACTAAAATCCTGATGAAATCTAGTAAAATCTTGATGGATAGCTGCGAAATCCTTAGAAATCTTGATGAAGTTCTTGGAAATCTAGTGAAATCTAGTGAAATCTAATGAAATCTATGGATATCGAGAAATCGTGAGTAATAGCTGTGAGAAATGTTTATTTAATGCTTTTGCAGTCGAAACAAATTCACTTAATTTCCGATAAAATCCAAAGGTATTAGGTCGAAACCTTACGTTTTCCGTTGTTGTTCTGTCATTGAATTCTGGCGGTTACGGCAATATTTAACGAGCAGATCCGACAGAAATTGATCGGGTCTTTTCCGACGTGATCCGGTCTGGAATCCGTTAGTTACGAATCCAATGAAATTCGGTTGGATTCCGGTCAGTTTTTACTAGGAATCCGACGCGTTTTAAAAAAGCCCTATATAGAATCCGGTACTTTCCTGCAGGATCTGCATGTTGGATTGAATCACCAGGGCTTCTCAGTTATAAAAAGCTGAAAAACAACTTTCTTTTGACTTAGCTGCGGAAATTAGTTTTTCTTGATATATACAACATTTTTTCCGTGCATTCGAACATAACATTTCTAGAACAAACTGCTCTACATTCTAAATCTGACTTTTCGAAAAAAAATTAAGTTGAATTTGGAAATAGTTATGATCTCTGCGATTGAATAATATGTATAAACACATTTCTACAAGCACAGTCGGTATCATGAAGCGCATAAAATACTTTGGAAACTATCTACAAGTAATCTATCAAAGAGAATGTGGGTTGGTGAAAATACAAGGGGAAAGAGCGGAATCCAGTCGTTTGGATTCCGATGATTCCCAAGGATCCCCAAAGATTCTCAAGAATTCCCAGGGTTTCCATAAACGATTCTGGATTCTAGGATTCCGCTGTTTCCCCCTTGTGAAAATATTAGCAATGTCTGGAATCCAAAGATAAATAATCTAAGATATATGTGTTTCAACTCATTTTGTATCTATCTTCTTTATGTGAAAGACAATCGATTTGTGAATATTGGATTAATGAATTGTAAATATGTAACGAAATATTTCTTTTAAAATTCTCTTGTTGAATATAATTGAAAAAGCTGTTAGCGCAATCCCTAACGGCATTAAAATATGAAACACGATCTTAATGTGTTTCTACCTTCAAGAAGATAGTTTAATTCTATCATTATGAAGCGGCTTTTACCTCATCCTGTAACATAAAGGTATAGAAAAATCACAAAGAAATAATTTACATATAGTAAACTCACTTAATTAGCATTTTAATTATTCTGGAGAAAGTGGTTACGTAGCTTTCGTCTATTCCGTCGAATTCTTTAGTTCCCCATTTTGAGATGCATAATTTAGAACTTCTTCAGAATTTTCCTGATTCTTTTTGTTAACCTTAACCCTTTACGGCCGAATGTTGTCAAAAGGTAACAATTTTGCCGTAGGGGGGGGGGGGGTACGGCATTTTTGAAAAGTCGGCGGTGAAAAATTGATCCTTATAACTAAACAACAAAGAATATATAGAAAGATAACTTGTTGCTTGTTGTTTTCTGGTAGCCGGCCGTAACGGGTTAAGTTGTTTCTTCTCTTTTCTTATTACTATCATCATGTTTGGCTTCTCACTTTAGTTCAATTTTTGTTCCTATATTAAACTTTTTGTTCTATTATAACTTTGTTGCTTTTCATGTAGTCGTCTATCATATTTTATATAATATGTTTTTTGCTTTTTTTCTTTTTCTTTTTTTTCGCTTTCTTATGTACTGTTAGGATCGAATGATCGCAGTTTTTATCCAAATAAGAAAAAAAAAATTAGCATTTTAACAATTGTTACAAAATTCAAGAGAAAAATCGATTAATATAAAAGAAACCACGCGCGTATCATCTTTCCTAAGCAGTATGAGCTCAATCGTTTTATTTTGTTCTGCAATTCAATGTTCATGTTTATGGCGGTCATAGTCTGTGACATAATGAAAGGAGCATCTGTCATTCATGTTTTGTGATGCTACTTTGGTCACCTATACGAAGGTCTATGATAACCTGTCGGTCGCATGTGTGACAAGGTCATACGGACATGTGTCGGTCACACCTGTGGCCAGGTCAGCGCCCAGGTCAAACAAGCGCGATCGTAAACGATCGTATACTGAGAAATATGACCGCGCACGACCGTATTTTGCCGTATTACCTGAGGCCGTATTACGATCGTATTCAATCGTTTACGAAGTTCGTAATAATCGACCTGGGAGACGGACATGTGTCGGCCACATCTGTGACCAGGTCAGACGGACATATCTCGGTCACGTCTATGATGGTCCATGATTTCCCGTCGATACATCTATGACGTTCTGTCAGTCATGTCTATGATACTACGTTGGTTGTCGCCTTTGATATTCTGTCGGTCACGTCTGTGGGGAGATGACAAGAGTAGTGGATGCAAATTTCTGCCTCTTAACCCTTCAATGTTCCTTTTAGATCGTGTTTCACAAAATGGTATTGATTAATTAACATAAAATATAACACTAAGATTATAATAATGTTTATTTGAATTAAACAATAGACACATACAACAAATTATACGTAAAGGTACATATAATAAGCATATATATAAAGATACACGTGGGTGATTTGCACTACCATTTTACCGTTTGATTAAAAAAATCAAAAAAAAATCGAACTGAACAGAAAGAAAACTTGAATCGCCCATTCGATATAGCTCTGTTAGTTATATATATACATTGCCGATAGTTTCTCAACTGTCAGGCCTTTTGTTTTCGAGAAAAGCGACTTTTCCATAAAACATTGATTATTGCAGATTTTCTGCTAAGATATTACGTCCCGGAACGCTTTTTTTTACCAATATTGGTAGTAGAAAGAAGAAGAGATACACCTCCCAATCGTCTAAACTGTCAAAAATCTTCAATCGATATGTGAAGACAATCATTTATGACATTGTGGCACTAGAAGAGTTCTCAGGACTTAAGAGCTACGAGTCCACAGTTTTTTGGATTCGTCGCGACCCAGATCCGAGAAATGTTTTTTTTGTCAGACTCAGAGTCGTACCCATACCCGGTCGGGTCCCGGATTTGGGTCGACCCGCAGTTCTCTACTCAGGACATTTTGATGTAAAGTAATCTGTCGGGACATTTCTTGAAAAAAATATTGTTTGCTCATGAACGATGATTATTTAAGAGCTGATACTTCGATGGTGGGTTTACTACTAAGTGAGCTTAAAATGATAGAGAAACGGTCGATTAACTTCCTATATTTATCGAGAAATTAAAGAAAAGAATTAGAAATCTGTCGAAACATTTAGTACAACCATAGTCACTTGCTCACTTTGTTTTTCGTTTATTATTTGATTTGGAAGTTCATTACAGAAAAGGATTTTTAATAAAATATTTCTCACTCGTTAGTCTATAAATGTATACGAAGAAATCCGCAGTTTGGTTTCAATTAACTTTAGTAGATTGAATTTAGTCTGGCGGGACGTAAAATAGTCAAAGTGTGTGTCAAAGTAATTATTACAAGATTTTAGAAATAATTCGATAACAAATTTATGATTACTCGGTATGCTAAGATAGTAGAAAGTAGCAGCTGTAAAATAGCTGTCAAATAGTATTTATACAATTAAAAGTTTGGAATACGTATATAGTTTTTTTCATCAAATGGCGTTAGAAATCATCATTTTAGATTTTCTTATTGCATACTTGAAGGGAAGGAGACGGAACAAAGGTTTGAAATTTTTACCGTAAGTAAGACTTTAATATGTAATTATGTGGAAAAAATCGCTTAAAGTTATTCAGTAGAACATGAGTTATAAGTATTTTTGTCTTAGAAATGCGAACGGTACAATGGTAGCGCAAATCATCCACATATAAGAATACACTAATACCAATATATAAATATACATACCAATGTATAACGATACCCTAGTGAAACTACTCATCAAGTGAATACGACTTGCCAACATGAGTTCTCAGATTATTCAAATGAGTACTCATGAAACTTCATTAGTATTCTTACAGATTGAGTACTCGTAGTCGTACTGATCTAGTTGTTGCTTGTTTAACTTTACTCGCAAGTAGTGGTATGAGTACTCACTAGAATACTCTTATATTTTTTTGGAAAATAACTCAATAAAACAGTTATGTATTTTCAAATATGAAATATAAAAAATTAACATAAAATGAAAATAAAGTTTACACAATGTAATTAGTTATGAAAACGTATTTTATCTGCTCCTTTTTGTTCAATATTATTAGACGACAAAACGACTATATTGTTTCCAGGAGAGAAAAGAAAACATATACAACTGGATGATAATTCACATGTATTTATTTTTTTTCTTCAAATAAACGTTTAAATTCTATAGAAGGAATTGAAGTTGTTGTCCATGTGCTTAGATATTTTTTCGAAAAACCGTTTTGTTCGATAAGATCATTCGTCACCATTCGTTATTTAAAATAAGAAAAAGCAACGTGACTTGTGTTCATGTATATAGAAGATATCCAATAGCAATATATATCGAGATAGAGAATAGTCTTATATAGAAATAACGTCATTCTTTTTTCTTCACTTATCATTCTCGCCAGTATCGTTTACCTATAATCACGTGTTCTATGCTTTCATCTGGTCTTTGATTTGTTTTTAGATGCTTAATAAATAATTTTAGGATTTCGATTAAACGTACCTGCTGTGAGCAAAATTCTATAGACATATTCATTTCATATAGAAAGTTAATTTTTGTGGAACTCACGTAAGTTTTCGAAGAAAATCGTGAGTGTAGGTTTTAAGTTCGAGTTTCCCAGTTCCCCTCCCCCCCCCCCCCCCCCCCCCCCCCCCCCAAATTCAATAAAAATAGCTATAAATTGCTAAAATTTTAATAAAAATACTGAAAAAGCGTTAAAAATAGCTATGAATTGCGGAATTTTCTATAAAAAATAAGCAAAATGGTTAAATACAGCTATAAATTGCGCGAATTTTTATGAAAATAACGACAAATCGCTAAAAATAGCTATATACTGCTGCAAATTTAATACAAATAACCAAAAATTGTCAAAAATAGCTATAAATTAACAAGTAACGCTCATCCGATGGATTCGCTGACCCTTTTCTGAAAGAAGATTTCCTATGATTATCATTAAAAATGATTTTCATTTTGAATACATATTAACAAAAGAAACCTGGACAGGCTTTCATCATAAAATCTTAATCGACCATAGTTCATGTTTAATTAGAGGAATAAACGATCAGTCGCAGCCGTATATCTCATTTTTTGAAAAACAGACTTGATTCAAAGAGTTTAAGGATTTGTGACGTTGTATATTCGAGAATTCCTACACTTTTAAAATTATCTTAGCAAAGCAACCTTACTATTCTCGAACAATCAGGAAAATTGATGTTATGAAAAAAATTGATCCTCTGTCCAAAGTGTATTCAGCAAGTTTAATAGCATAACCAAACTGCTATATGTTTCGGCTCACCCCGAATCACGACTATACGAAAAAAAATAATTCATTTAAAATGAGACAATCCCGAACAGCTCTTAAAACCTTTTAGGGTCGTACAACTGCATATCTATTCCTGCTCGCGCCACAACAAACAAATAATGCCATGTTTGCATTCACAAGTCCTTTATGGAATAGGTGTTGTCAGGTCAAATGTGTAATTAAGATTTCTTTTTAGCTCAAGAACCGAATCACTTAACAGTTTCGCAAAAAACCACAAATCTCACTTACTACACTTAGGACAAAACATTTAAATCAACGCCTAGTCGTTCGTCGGCCTCCCTTCGGTCGGCCACTCACGGCTAGCCGTTACCAAATTATGCTACATTTTTCTATCTATCATCTGTTACATTAGGATTTTTCACGTGCACCAAAACTATTTCACTCATAACGTATCGATTCGCAATCGGAAACTTTCAACATTTAGATAGCACTACGTATTGTTCATCAGAGTTTCCAATTTCTTTTTATTCTGAGACAACGATATGCTGCCGGATTCTTTCTCGAATTAGCATTCATTAAGTGCTTTCAAAAAACCATTTGAACTAACTAAGACTCATTTCAAAGCTGTGCTTTAAAACAACCTTTAAAAATAACGTCTACCTGTTCGTCGGCCTCCCTTCGGTCGGCCACTCACCGCTAGCCGTTTCCATGTTTAACCCTACTGTTTCCTCCACTATTAGTCTAGCTTTGAAGTGAAGAGGTGCATTTCGTGTGAATTTTTCTTAGAAGGATACGGAGCATTTGATACTATGATTCTCAAGAAGAAACTAAGAAAAGGAAAACTATGTTGAAAACTGTTACGAATACAGTATATTACATTGTCCCATAGGAAAGATCTTGATTTGTTTTGAATTTTATTGCACAGTTGTTATTAACGACAACTCAACTGCAGAATTTTCAACAGCTATTCCCTTTTTTTAAAACTATTTATTTAAATTTTACCAAAAAA
>CAJNOI010000240.1:13161-32670 GCA_905250115.1 Adineta steineri
TATCTCGACAGGAACAAGCTAATGGCACGAATCCTTTTAGAGTTTTTATCTACACTATGAGCCCTACCTATGAGGAAAATAAGAGCTTAAACAGAGGGTATCAGTTGGTGAGGTTCCCTCGCTAGTTAAAATTAATTAATTGATTATAGCTAAGTAGCAACCGAAAGAACTAGTTCATAAAAAGAACATATAAACAATCAACGTCAGATATAAACTTAGCATCTATCTTTATTCTTGAAATTATCTATATATAAAAGATAGATAAAATATGGACTAACTGACTCCAGCTTGGCTAACGCCAGTTGTGAATCATTTCCTACGATCTAATTCTAGTAGACGGATCAATTGGGAGCGTTTCTAGAACTATGTTTATATTTCATAACAAACCTATTTTTTGTGTCTGGAGTAACCCGGATATTCTAAACAAATTTTTTGTCATTTTTTCATTCATAATTTCTACAAGTCGATACGACAAAGTATGTTGATCACAAGTATCACATTCTTTTTGAATATTAGTCGAGTAATAAGGAACATCTTGAGTATTTTTGACACACTGAAAAAAACAGTTTTTATCTAAAAGGATCATTACTACCATGTGTGTGATCTATTAGTATTAGGCTCATCCGATACAGAACTGGTTTCTCTTTTAGGAAATATAAGAAGATTTTGGAGATAAGAATTTTTAAAAGGGGTTACTAGGTGAATAACCACCCCAAATTGGATGAAAAGCTCCTAGTGTTTTTTTTGGTTTTTACAAAAGTACATTTTACACCGATGAATGAACGAAATGTTTACACACATAAGATAACTCGAGGAGCCCGTTCTAACAGAAGTATTTTCAACACTATTTAAACAACTCTTGCATCTTTTGTACAGGTACTCTGGAGAAAAGAGAAAATTTGTATAGTGACTGCCTAAACGATAGAGATCACTATCAAAATAGTTTCATTAGAAAAAGCTCATCGATTTATCTTATATGCGTAAACGTCGCATTGGTTCATTGCTGTAAAATGTATTTTTGTAAAGATCAAAAAAACACTGGGAGCTTATATCCCATTCGGGATGGTTATTCACAGAGTAACCACTTTTAAAAATTTTTATCTTCAAAATCTTCTTATATTTCCTAAAAGAGAAACTAGTTCTATATCGGATGAACCTAATACCAATAGATCGCACATGATACAAATGAACTATCAGGACAAAAACTGGTTTTTCAGCGTTTCAAAAATATTCGAAATGTTTCTTGTTATTCAACTAATATTAAATTCTGTCGTGGCAATGCGGCAAACTGGTAGAGCACACGAATATACAGTGATTAGTTACTCATCATTGATAGTAAATCTTTAAAAAAATTGATTTGTCTAGTAGACTTTGGGGAGCGATCTGTGCCAATCATTTTAATGAAAAAATGTTTTAAATTTGACGTGTAAACGACGGTACACGGATCAATATACTGGAAAAACGGTGTAGCTCTAGCATAAAAAGCTCTTTGAGATTTTTAGTACGTTGACTCAAACGGCGTCATTTATAATCCAAACTTAGATTAATTCTATACCAAAATGATCAGCGTAGATCGCTCCACAAAATCTACTGAGCAATGAAACTATCTAAGGACTAATGGCTTTTATCACTAACTAATCATAGAAGTATACCAGTTACAGTAAAACCTCTCTTATCTAAACACTGTCGGTCGCTGCCAAAAGTGTTGAGTATAACGGAGTGTTCCAAAGGAGGAGTGTAAGGAATATTAGATCAAAACTTTATTTTGATGATTTAACCACAACTTTAAAGTGAATTAACTTATTTTATTCAATCATATAATATTCACATAGTAGATTTGTGAAAGAAAACCTGAAGCACCAGATTTAAGATCTATTCTGTCCTAGGAGGAAACAGCGGGCTTCAAGACTTCAAAGATTTTAACAAGCGAGACTTCAATTTTTGGAAGACTTCAAAAGATTTCAGAGGACTTCGATAGACTTCAAAGATTTCAGAAGACTTCTAGAGACTTCCAAGACTTCATGAGATTTTATACATGAAGTCTCTATTGTTTATCCCTCGATTCGGTCGAAAAAAATCCAGAATAGACTTCTGTTTAGAATTGTTCGAACCCACATAAATATTTTTATTTCGATTATTTTCGTATACTGAAAACAAAAAAGGTGTCATGCGAAACCTAAAAAAGCTTTCGTAGCTACTACGAAACTATTTTTGGGTTTCGATGTTTGTAACGAATTCGAAACCATTTTTTAGTTTCGTACAATACTACGAAACCCAAAAATGGTTTCGTAGTAGCTACGAAAGCTTTTTTAGATTTCGCATGACACCTTTTTTGTTTTCAGTGTAATCACCCATATATTCTGCTTTTCTTTTTATTACATTCGAAATAGCACCAATGGATATATTAAACTTATCTCCTAGTTTATGACAAGTTAAACCAGCTTCATTTAGTTTAATAACATTAATTTTATCTTCTAACGTAAGATCATTACGAGCAGTCATAATTGAAAAAAAATTCAATTACACTTTACTTATTACAAATGTTTTTGTTTTTTCATTGTTTTCTCTTCTTTCTCTCTTTGTGTATAATGATTAAGTCGAACTATAAAGTCAATGAGCTTATCGATGCATATCTCTTTCAGTCCAATCACACAACTTTGTATGGCGGCGCTCTCTATAGATGTTCATATTAGACAGGTTAACGTGTACAAATATGACTAAAAAAAGCGTTCACATTCAGAATTATGAGGGGGGGGGGCTCATAAAAGAGGAGTACATTTCCAGCAAAATTCGCTCGGTCGCTCCCGAGGGTGTTCAGATAAACAAGGGGTTCATAAAGGAGGGGTGTTCATAAAGAGAGGTTTTACTGTATGTTATTAAAATTTCGAAACTTCCTGTGTTTACACGACCTATTATCACATAATATGTCCTCACCTTGACTTCTAAAGTCTGTTTCTAACGAGGTTTTATTCGATATAAAGATGACTTCTATATCTCTTTATATTTTCTGGAAGAAAATTTTCGGAATTCTGTAAAATCAAATCGCCCCAAAAGATTTAATCGTAAATCTTTGTAAAGCTAATCCATATTTAGTGGATTATAGTAGACTCTGAGCAATTTATTTGTTTGAAGCGGGTTCTTAATTATTTCTGTATAATTCTATTAGTTTCTTAGTATCTGTCAGTATCTATCAGGATCCGCTTTTTCACTCTTGGTTAACCATCTCTCTAATGATGTCTAATCAAGTCTAATCACCCTTAATCACTCCTAATCAAATAATCAGTTGTTTCCCTCTTGCTGAAACTTCTCTCAGCAGAAACTACTGATGCGGAAAATGTTGTCAAGAAAATTAATAAATAACGAACATTTGGATATAATACACTGACTATGGAGGGAAAGCGGATTCCCATAGATCCTCATGAATGTTAGGATCCCTGAGGATCTATTATATAGATTATTGTTTCATGTAATAAGTGGCTATTAGAAGGTTAGTTGGTCTTTTTTTTACATGTATTATCTCATCTGAATACTATAGCAAGACTTTACGACAATCTTGAATACAGATATTAAAAAAAGAATGGAAGTATTTGCTTACGTTCTATTGTCTTGTGATCATATATGAATTGTAATAGTTTTTAAAGATTTGCGAATTTTTTAATAATTTAAATGACACCTTCGGAAAGAATCTCATGATTTAGCGTTTCTACTAATGAGTTTTGCTTTATATTGATTAGCTTCTATTCTCTATTTAAGAAGCTCTAGTGATATTAGTAAGATACTGTCACTTATTTACAGAAATGTTTTGAAAAATGTATATTGAGCTTCATTTTACAGTCTTTATTCAAGTATAGTATCTACTGATATAAATAAATGAACAACAATTTATACATCAATTTTGACTTTTTGTTCATTGAAGTCGTACTTGTCTGGTAGAAGACAAAGAGTTTTTATTAATGATTAGTATTCTTACAGCAATCTGGTTATGAATATATTTTTGTTTGTTATTGATAAAAATTTTGAGATAATGGCATGTTTTTGATGAATTAATTGTATCAAAAATCCTCATCCCTTGAAATGTTTATCTGGGCACTGTTAAATGAAAAAGATTTTGACCATCATCATCTGAAGAATCCTTGTCAGATTTAGAATTAATTTCAGAATAATCAATACCAATATTATAATTATTACTAAGGGCACATCAAAAGTAGTGACGCCGGCCCTATAATACTTCAAAGAAAGCTCGAGAAACTTTTCCTTCTATATAGGCTGATAGTCCAAGTGCTGCTCTAAAAATCTACCCTATCTCAACATCGTTCTGTTGGTATCATAATATTGAGAACACATCAGAAATAGTGACGACTCGAAGAAGAAAATAATTTCACGAGATGTCTCAAATGATTGCAGCATATTTTTATTTTCATGCTTAAAAAAATCTTGATTTTTGTCTGAAAAGACGCGCCGTGAAAAGTTATACAAAAGCTATATAAACAAATCTCGATTGATTTGTTCTGATGATTATTGTCAAACTTAAAATGGAAAGGTCTTGTAACTGTGCTTACTACACAATGCAATGAATTCAATAAAAATATTGGAAGTTTTTGCTTTGCATATATCTTGGCTTTAGAGAACAATAACATTCCAATTCTTTTTTTACAGAATCGGCTGCCGAAAGATCTGCAAAACCTGTATGAAAATAATTGCTAGCACAGTGTACAAAACCTTTTAAATATTTTTATCGAGCTCAATAAGGTGGAAAATAGCTCTCTCTATCGCGTAGACTGTTTGTTTAAAGTATAGAATAAACCGCTAGAACAAGTTAATAGGGATTTGTCAATACAGTTTTTGTAGAGGTTTTTATAGCGCATCTTTTCAGAAGAAAATCAAGATTTTATCATGAGCTTAAACGAAGGTATCCATACAATAAAAAATATTGCACATATTTTGAGACATATCGTGAAATTATTTTTTTCTTCGAGTCGTCACTATTTCTGATGTGTTCTCAATATTATGATATCAACAGACCAATGATGAAATAGAGTAGATTCATAGAGCAGCACTTGGACTATCAGTATATATAGGAAGAAAAGTTCCTCGAGCTTTCTATGTAGTATTATGGGGCCGACGCCACTACTTTTGATATGCCCTAAGTATTAACTACAACTATGTTACAGGCATATCGTTATATGCTTTCACACATTCTCTCACATCATATCTGGTTTCTCGTTATTCACATTCTTTGTTTCTTTTTCTTTCTTTTGGCTGTTTTCATTATTCATTCGAATAAAGATACAACGTGAAGAGAGTCGCTCTCATAAGCTAAAACATCTGGAACATTAAGTAATGCTTTAACATTTTTCATAGACTGGTCAGGTCAAAAAAATCTGACGTTAAACCGTAATCCGATATTGTAAGATCTTGTAATCTGAATGAAATCTTACAAGAATCTGACAAAAGTCGTCGTCTCTGTAATCTTACATTAGATTCTGCCATAGTTTCGTTAAAGATCTTACGTTCACTTTATTTTCATTACAAAACTTTTAGGGATATTTGAAGTACATAATAGTTTAAATGTAGAATTACAGTGACATTCTACTACATAACAGAATCTTGCAAGAATTTTTCTATACGACTTACTGAAAAGAATCAGAGACGACGACCTTTCGTACGGTTTTGGTTTGACCTTATTAGATTAGATATGATCAGACGTACGATTCTTATAAGATCTTATCATCTGACTTCTCGATCTAGGTGTATTTTGAATAACAATATTTCATCAACACCTAAGTAAGTTTCAATAAATTCATAAAATTCACCATTTACAAGAGAAAGAGTTTCGTCAGATAAATTATTTAAATCGATGGATATCGCTCTTTGTGATGTTTACTAAAAATAGATGTATTTGAACAGGAATTAATATGCATCTAATCAGAAGAAAAGATACTGCAAATGTTTGCGTTATATACATAAGTTTGTTTCTTCTCGATGCGAAACAAAAAGGATAAGGGCACGGCCAGCTAACGGTAAGGGTACACACAGTTCAGTTCATGAACCCCGTTCAAATGAACTAAAGAACCGATCACGTAGCTCAGTTGAACGAACTGAACTTATTAAAACCGTTCAGTTCACGTGAACTGAACTGTCTAAACAGTTCATTTGAACGAATTGAACTTACTGGAACAGTTCAGCTCGCCGAACTGAACTGTATAAACAGTTCATCTGAACGAACTGAACTTTTCGACCAGTTCACTTCATACGAACTGGGATGAACAACCAGTTCATTTGAACAAACTGAACTCTACCATCAACTCTTTCCAATTAACAACCGAAACATGTATATTCCTCTACTACCATGGAGGGGTACCCATGGGTGCTGAAGTATTATCATCGGAGATACCCTTGAATGATCATGTGGAGGGGGAGGGGGGAGATCAAAAAACATCGAAAATCAATTTTTCGAAAAAGACGTTTCTAGAGGTATTTCGATGCCGGGAGTTCAAATCTGAGGTCTGTTGGGTGACCAAATGAAGGGGGGGAGGGTCCAAAGAGGTCAAAGGTCACAAAAGCATCGAAAATCTATTTTTCATGGTTTTGATTTGTTTTCCCCATAAATGTGAGGAAAATGCATTTCTACTACAAAGAGCTAAACGAGTCTCCGTACGAGCGTTACTTGTACTACAGGGATACCTTTAGATTCTCATAAACTATGCTAGGAGGGTACCACTGGGTCCTCATAACATATCGAACGGTCGTAAATTCAGCAAGCAGAATTCGAGGAGTCTAAAATTTATCAATAATGTCAAGTGCTTTAGGAGAGTTTTGCCAAACATTGCGCTAGGTTCTTCTGGAGATTTGAAGTCTCCGCATCAAAATACCTGTAGAAATGGTTTTTTCGAAAAATAGATTTTCGATGCTTTTGTGACCTTCGACCTCTTTGGACCCTCCCCCCCTTCATTTGGTCACCCAACAGACCTCAGATTTGAACTCCCGGCATCGAAATACCTCTAGAAACGTCTTTTTCGAAAAATTGATTTTCGATGTTTTTTTGATCTCCCCCCTCCCCCTCCACATGATCATTCAAGGGTATCTCCGATGATAATACTTCAGCACCCATGGGTACCCCTCCATGGTAGTAGAGGAATATACATGTTTCGGTTGTTAATTGGAAAGAGTTGATGGTAGAGTTCAGTTTGTTCAAATGAACTGGTTGTTCATCCCAGTTCGTATGAAGTGAACTGGTCGAAAAGTTCAGTTCGTTCAGATGAACTGTTTATACAGTTCAGTTCGGCGAGCTGAGCTTTCTGAAAAAGTGAATGGTTCTGAACTAGAGCTGAACTTAGTGTACCTCTAGCTAATGGTCCCCTTCCCTGGTCAAAGTTTAAAATCAATAATATACAAAAAAAAATTTTTAATAGGGAGTATGATCTTGAAATATTATTAAGTTTGTCGGACATTCTTAGTTATTCAACTGTCATATAAAAGTAATATAATTTGCCGTCCTACGAGTTTAAAAACACAAATAATGACGAAATTTCGCTTTTTCTCGTTTGTCAAAGTTTCATTTTTGTCAAAATAATGAATGAAGTTTTCTATGAAATTTTGAGACAAACATGAAAATGAACTAATCGATTTATAGAAAATAATATTATTAGTCGTTACAGAATGAAAAAAGTTAGATTTCATAGTTAAAATTATCATAAAAATGTCACTAAATTGTCTCTCACAGAAAAAGAGAAAAACGGCGAAATTCCGTAACATCTGAAATTCCCTAACGCTCAATCTTTTAAGTCGTGTTATTTCAAGGAAATGTTTTACAGAGCAAACAACACGATATTCTAAGAGCTTGTGAAAAGCTGAACAAACTATGTATAAAACGTTTATTTATGTGTCACTCAGTTTCGGAGAAAAATGTTGAAATATGAGTCCTTCCTTAAAATTTTGCCCATTTTTGAAATTCCATAACGAATGATGTTTTTCACATAACTCCGTTATGACTCGCCACAAGTCAGTGAAATTTGTACTGCTAGTAGACCTGGTTAATCTTCATATATGGTAAAAATTTCAGAAACATTTGTCTTGTTATTGAGGAGATACATGTCTTACAAGTTGAAAAAGTGAAATTCCGTAACGCTTGGCCATGCCTATAAAGAATCTGGTGTCTATTATTATGTCAAAAATTTACACTCAAAGTAAAATTTGTTTGAACTTTAAAATCATATTTAAATGAATTATAATATATTCGTATTTCATACGATTATTTTCATACTATTCATTCAGTCAAATGTCAGAACTAGATATACTGCATGGCATTGAATTTTCTCTATATTGTAGCTTTCGATTTAATAGTATGACGCGCGTTTTTATTAATTTCAGACCATTGAAGTGCGTAGAAATTTGTTTTTATGAAGGCGTATACAGGAGAGACAACTATGGAATGAACCTTAGCGTATGTCAAACAGCATCGTGATAAAATTAGTCGAAAAATAATAAGAGAAATTAAGAGGTAAAATAATTTTGAAAATAATTGTAGACCTCTTTTAGGATCCACGAGGATCTCTCAGGATCCATCAGGATCCAAAAAGTTCAGAGGATCCGGGGATCCAGGATCCGCTTTTCTCCCCTTGCATTAACCGTCTCTTTGATTATCTCATTAAACAATTTTTGTTTCTCCAGTCATCATCCACTTTAAGAAAATCATTACATGTTCACCCAAACCTCAATTAAAATACAAGAAGCGATTTTCCTCTTCTTTTCTTAATTCTTCACACAAAGAACAAGCAAATAGAGCATTTGTATTTCAGACTGACAGAAACAAGACAGTTACAATTTAGTTCAAAAATGAATAAACAATTTTGAAAAAGTAACATTGCAATGGGCAAATCTCCAAATGAAATGGGCAACTGCCCATATGCCTCCCTCTGGCTATGTCACTACACTAGTTTGTTAATTACTCGGAGCACTAAGTAACGATCTATTAAGAGATATAAAAATTCGAAAGAATAAGAAAAAGTAGTAGGAAAGTAAAACTCACTTAATATATTAGAAAACTTCCCGACTGCAGGTAAATTGAATTTTAAATTTCTATTATCAACTAGAACCTAATATTATTCTTTGACTTAAAACAACATAAGTATTGTTTATTGATGAGTATTCATATTTGAAATTTTATTCCGTGAAAGATTTGGATATTGATTGACAAAATCAATGCACAGTTATTGAACGAATTTATATTTCTTGTATAGTAACAATTTGTTTTAAAATAACCAAAATATAGCCGGTTACTTTATCAATTTTATTTTAGATTTAAAGATTCAAGTACTCAAGGTACACAAAAAAAAATGACTTTCACATCCAATTATCATCATATGCGTTAAAACTGCAAGCGGTCGCTTTAGTGAAATTAAATTTAATTCGAATTTCTAAAAATGAAAGGAAACGTGAAAGCCTATATGAGCAAATGGATTTACCCACTGAACAAGACAAAAAATATAGTCAATATAAAGTATTTTTATCAAAGCAATCTCAAGCAACAAATACTGTAGAACATATGAAGTAAAATGAATTAGGTAGTACAAATCAGTCTAAACAAAATAACTAAGTGTTAAACATATCGAATGAAGATATGTATCCAGAGAGAGAGACAGAAGTTTTAAATTTATTCTGTGAATTCATTCTTGAAAATACAACATATATTAAAATACAAAGACAAAAACTATTGTTAGTGATTAGAATTATTAAAAATATAGGTTGAAAAGCTAGTAATTAAATACTAGTTTCAGAATTCTTGTGTAATATATTCAGAAATTTGATTGGTTTAAATCGACAGAACTTTTTATTCTTTTTTTAGAAATTTTTATATGCGATATTTTGCTGTTGACCATTCATTTACAGTTATTTTTTCCAATTATTTTGGATATTGCGTTGGATACAGTTCAAAAAAAGAAAAAAAAAATCGAAGATGGATGTACGATACTTGTATATTATTTTACCATATATCAAGAAATTTAATAACTTTGTGGTTTATGGGCTAGAAATTGCTCATTTAGTGCACGAATAGACAATCATTATCGATTATTGCGATGCATTCTTCATTGTACTAGTCGTCCATTATATCCATTTGTTTGCTCTGTAAACATTGACAACAACGGTGAAGCACATATAATTTTAACCAATACCACGGTTCGACATGCATGTGGGGAAAAGATTTCACGTCCAAGAAGAAATCCACTACGATTATTATTAAAGAAGCAATCTACTGATGGAGCATCTGTTTTTGGAGTCTATCAGGAAAGACTAACAACGCGAACAGTTGAAGAACCATGTGGTTGGTAAAACTCGTAGTGTCTTCCGAAAGATTAAGTCAGAAAGTTTAAGCGAATTTTTGTTAGATCCTGACCTTGACAAGGCACTTGATAGATTACGTGAACAATTCAATGATGACATTAACAGTACTGGTCGAGTTAGAGGAACCAGAGACCGGCGGTATTGCAAAAATTTGATACCGTCTCGTACCGTGTACCGCGTCCGTCAGTACTCTACCGTACCGCTTAGTTTTCTTTCAATACTATACCGTACCGTTACCGTATGAAGTTTATAGTATACCGTCTCGCGAAATACCGTACCGTCAGAACAATTTTTCTAGCTTGTTTTTAAACCGACTATTATCTGTTGTATTTCATATATAGATTACATTTTTGAAGAATGTTGACAACAAATACAAACTATGAACACATCAATAAAAACAATGTCATATATTAGCTTGTACAAGCGTGACGCGATGACGTTTTGCCCACATTCTTATCAGTTATTCTGCTTTCATATATGAGCTAAAATATTCGCTCTTTCGTTTTAAGATAAACTTCTGCCTTTCCAACAATCTCTGAAAATATGAGTTTGTCTGGATGAGTTGTAGGAATATTGGATCATAAATACCGAGCACAACGCGTTGGCGAAAAGAGACCATAAAATTGAGAGTGAGGTGATTATTCTTCTTCATTCGTACAATATATTCTATATTGAAAACTATGTTTCACTAAGATTTTATAGCTAACACTGAGGTACTTAATCGAGGAAAATGTTTTTTTAAATATGTTTCATTCCTATGGAAGACCGCTTGCATGAATGTAACGCGATGACACAGCTAAATTTTTTGTACGCTGTAGTTTACTATAAATAAAACTGAGAAAACGATATTTCATTTGAATACTTTGCCTCATATAGTAAGATATTTCCTAGCATGTTCTCTGTCAGTCGAAGCTGGTTTAAATTTATTTTGTATTGATCCGATCTGTGAGACGTGGCAGTGGTATGATCTAGACAGAAATTCTACATAATTTTTTATTACGAACTCGAGAAATGTGTTGAAAGATGAAAGATATAATTAATCATATATGCTAATGAAAATCAAAAAGTTTTTGATACATTTCGAGATGTGATTTAGACGGTGGTGATGGAAAACTCTCAAAAGTATCGCTAAAAATTTCCACTTTTGAGGTGACACGTTACGCGTACAAGCTGATATATAAACAATATTTAAATAGACATAAAAAATATACAATAGATGTCTCTGAAAAACATTACCAAAAGACTTTTTGCTACTCACGGGAGAGCGATATAGCTATCTGATACCGCATACCGTCTCGTACCGCGGCCTATCGATACCGTCCTGTCCCGTTCCGTCCCGTCCCGTCCCGCCCTACTTCTTGTTTTTTCAATACCGTCCCGTCCCGAGACGGTACGGTACGGTACAGTATTGATATCGCATCCCGCCGGTCTCTGAAAGGAACACGTCAGTATGTATCTAAATATCCTTCACAAGTTATAGTATTTTGTGAGTCTTCTATTTGCTTATATGATACTCTATTGAAAGATAAAGATGTTATATTATCATGGGACTCGACGAGAACTGTTAGCCAAGGAAAAGAAAACTCACTTCACCTTTTATGTTATGAATTGAATATAAAGCTTCCTGGGATCGTTTCTGCAAATTCGATAGTACCCATCATCTTCATGATTAGTGATTCGCATGTTTTAATAAACATAATACATTGGATGCAGTTGTTCAAGTATAATTATCAACAAGTAAAGTTTTCGACATGCTTTCTCAACTAAATTCTAGATTGAATTTTTTTTTAGATTTTTATTGGTAAAAAGTTTCCTAAACCAAATAATATCTTAAGTGATCGAGCTCAAATTTTCTTGGTTGCTGCTTTAGAAATATCGATTACCGAGACTATGAAGGATTTCATAAACTGGACATATCGAATTGTAAATGATGAAGCGAGTGATTCAAACATTCAAATGACAAACATTCATGCTTGTCTTAGCCATGTTATGCTTGTCAGCATAGATCTTTATTCTTCTTTCATTACTGATCGTCGTTATGTTATAGGACACTAGAAAAATGGTCAATAAATTCATTACTGAATCATTACGTAATCTTGCTATGTGGAGTATAGCTCGTTTAATAAATACTTCAACGTGATGCGAGTTCAAAAGCAATTGAAAGTTAATATGTTCAATGTTTCTTGAAATGCATAGTGGTTGTGACAAGGGAGGAAAAGCGAGACTTCATCTACTTCAAAACTTTTTTGAAGTACAGTGGAAGTACAGGGAAGTACGATGGGAGTACAGAGAAGCACAGGGGAATACAATGGGAGTACAACGGAAGTACAGAAGTATTGCTTTTTCGCCCTTGGGTTGTGATCATATCCATAAAGAACATCAAGATACTCTTCTAAATAAAATAATGAAAATTAAATCTGATTCAAATTTCTGTTAATGCCATTAAATCTAGCGATGGTCTTGAAGATATATGATACTTATTTACCAAAATCGATGAAAAAAAAGGTATAATAACTAACCAGTGAATTGATAGGTTTTTGACATTAATATACGTGAATTATTATAAGGAAAAGATATCAGAAAATACTAGTTAATTGTAGTAAGATAACGACAAACAAACCTTGATTTTCAATACATGTATCCATAAGAAATTAATAATAATTATAAGTAAAAGTTTTGACCTTTTCATTTTTTAACATGCTCTTTTCTTTGTGTATGATCATTATCTGTACTAGATATCACATTAATAATTTTAAGAAAAACTATATTCTAATCCAGATTACATAGGAACTAAGTGAAGAATTATAAATAATATGAATATCATTACCATAACTATAATGATATTCTCACGGTAAAAACTCCAATGTAATTTTACTGTCAATGTATAAGTCATTATTTTAACCAAATTGAAAAGATCGAAAAATCTAATTATAATTATTTTTGATCGTTAATGTATATATACTTATTGAAAATAAAAGTATCGCTATCCGTATTCTAATATAATTAATAAACTTTTGACTGAGAATTCCATTTTATGACTTTTCATATAAATGATATCCATAAAAAACACCATATAGATTTTTCACTTCGTTTGAGCAACGCCTGTCTTACCTTTTATTTATCGTTCAGTCTGTATCGTTTGATTTAGAGTAATTTGCTGTACTTTATAAATATGATTATTATTATTTGTTCAAATCCGTAAGAAAAAGGAATTTCAAATGAAGATAGAAATACCTTTGTATTGAATACTTGAGATATAAACGCATGCAGCATGATTTGAAATTCGCACGAATAATTTTTCATTATTCATTATCTAATCTTAACTAATCTTACAGATAATCGTCGATGAAGAACAAGAAGAAACTACTACTGATTCACCATTTAAATCTATCCCATGCCGCTCTTTTTTTCATAAAACCGTCGGTTGTGTTAAGAATCGGTGGTAAACCATGGTTACCGATCCGTTTCGACGAGTGAATTTCAGCGATGAAACGACAAAAGGAAAACAAACAATATATAATGATATAAAAAATTAGAAATAATCATCAATATGATTAGAATTCTCTTGTTCTACTTATTTTATCAAGATTTAAAGAAACAAAACTCATATTTGAAAGCTATACCAAGATGTCGCTTTTTTCTTTTTCATTGGATCGATTGAAGTTGTTCAAGACTTGTTCATTAGATAAAGGACATAATGAATGAATCGATTGTCGAAAATAACTTTTTAAGTTTATAATATTTATGTATATGATTTTCATTTTTGTTCGTTAATTTGTCTAGATTTCAAGATCAGTGTCACATTAAATGATAATCAATTTGGCGATGAAAATATTATCGTTGAGGATTTACCATTTATATCTACGTTAGTGAGTTATATTTACTAGGTTCTGCTTATGAGCGTTTAGCTGTTGTGTTTTTTAGATTTATGTAAATTCAGAAGGAGCATCTGTAAATCTGCGTCAGTTATATGGTGCTCAAACTCACATGGGTCGTTATGTTGCACTTGTAATGGATAGGTTATTGACGGTAGAAGGAATAACAATCACTACTAACGATGAATTGTTAAAAGATAAACGATTCTTAATTATTAAAAGTAAAACAAAAATCAGTTTTTATCGTAGTCACTTCTTAAGTTTGGTTTTATTTAGAAGCAGTTTGAACAAGATTCGAGCTGAATCATTAAATGTTACAGTCTAAATGAGCAACCTTGCACGAATGCGTTCTTCAAATGAGACGCAATGAATTGAAGAAAGAAAGTAGTGCTGGTAATATAACAATGCAACCTGTATCACAAGTGGCATTACAAGACGATTTTGATGACTTTATCGGTTCATTTGCAAATTAAAAAGATTCTTGTTAAATACTTTTTTTATTTTTATTTTCTTGTTTCAACTGTTTTTACTTTATCAAAAACATTCATTTCTTACATGTTATATGATTATTGTTATAATATGTAATACTTCTTTGCCAACTGTTTTTATCGTATAGTCATAGTCAGAATTGCAGAACATGTACTTGATTAATGTCATTTTATGTAATAATTCGTGTTTTTATAGACGCGTTCTTCCTGTGTCAAAAATATAATTTACGCGTCTTTATCGTTTGTCTCAATACAAGTTAAGTTTGTTGAACATGTATAATACAAAATAATGATAAGTGATTTTTGTATTTCAATAATTTAGAATGCTCTTTTATTGGTATGCTAGAGGTCGATTTTGATGATATTTAAATAAAGTCTAACTGAAAGCTGGGTTTGAATTGAAACTTTTACTGTAGGCTAGATTCGATCCTAACTTATCAGTAAGAGCATGAAGAAAATCGCCGGTGGAATGCATTTACCAGCGATTAACTGCGGTAATCGAAACTGTTAAGCGCCTAGTTCACCGGACGGTTATCGGCGGTTAACTGACGGTTTTGAAGCGGTTTGTGTGGCATGGGATTATTACCCAAATATATTTTGATGCACTCAGTACTTGTGGTATATCAAAAGTAGACGCACTCGATAAAAATTGTCGAGGAATTTTAAAATGGTTTCAGTATTTGATCAAATTCTTCATGGCTACTCTGATAATATGGTCTATTTTATTATTAGGTAAGACTATCGTATTAATATATCTAGTATGAAAATCAGTGACGTTTATTTTTAAAGATGATCTAACTCGTCATCCCCGTAGAATGGTTCGTTCTTTCGAACGAATCTTAGGTAAAACTCCTGAACAACGTACAACAGAAATAAGTGAACGATGAATGCGTATGTTGAAACGTATACAAATAGGTATAATATATGCTATTTCTCGAGTTTAACTCGAAATAGAAAAAACAAGACTAGAAAAGTATTAATATTTACTGTTTATGAGAAAAACAAAGTTTAATCTTGAAAAAATATTAAAGAAATATAGTTTATATTACCGACGATGAAACTCATATACACATTGATATAATGTCATTCTATGGAATGAATATATTATTATTCTAGAGAATAGTTTTAAAATGAACAGAAAAAGTTTTCTTATTACTATCGCTAACAACGTACTGCAATATATAAATAGTTTTTGATCTTATTCTTACAGACTAATAAACAATTAATGTTTACTTGATTTTATTATACCGACAAACAGAACAAAAATTGAACATTTATATACAACAGGATTAAGATTAGTTTACAGTTTGTATGGATGGGATGATTATACAACTCTTGTATTATGTAGAGATTTCTCACCAGTTGATTATCTTTATAGATACTGGCTGAAATTTATGAAAGATCTAGAAGAATCTTCCGAAGCATTAGTATTTCAACAAGTATGGACCGCTTATATAATAGCCTGAATACCATCGATTGATATTTATAAGTCTATGGAATTTCGAAAAATTAGTAAATTTGTAAATAGACTATCTAAAAATGCTCAACATATTAAGATTGATATTCTTAACTTCTTTGAAAAACATAATAAACAATACTTGTTCTTTAAAAATTCATCGTCAGCAATTGAATATTTTGTTCTAAAATACTTTCCGGTCTATCCTCCGTAAGAATATAAAGAAAAATAAATAAATAAAATAAACTACATTTATGAAAGGTCGTAGAAAATGAATAAAATTATATCCTTCTCGTATATTTATCGGTTTTATCATTCGTTACACTTATGTCTAGACATGCTTTCTCTTTTCTTTTTCTTCTTCTATTTCTCCTGTATCTCTTTTTCTTTACATACTTCTTTATTTTTATTTTTCTCTTTGCTGATATTATTTAAGTAAATATAGAATATTCAAAGTAGTTATAACTTGTTAACCTTATAAAGGAACAATAAAATATATTTAAAAAAAAACTAATATACAATGTATCCAGAGTAAAAAATTCCGTTATAATTTCATCGAGTTGAATAAAGTCTAATAAAATTTCGATAAGAACCAAGAATACTTATTACTCAAATTGATTAGATGATTCATGTAAGTATTTTGTTAAGTTTCTATAAAATTACCATCGAATACGACAGGTATTTAAGTACTTTATTTATTTTTAATTATTAAAGGTAATCGAGTACACATTCGTCTTGAATAATTCCTGATATGTTAATAATGATTGATGAATCTACAATGATCCTAATCATGTATTGTTCAACATCTTAACCCTTTCCGGCCGGATGATGCCAAATGGCAACATTGAGATAATGTTGTACTGATAAAATTTTTCAAACCAATGCCGAATACCATTCTAATATTACGATAATTAAGGGTACATATCATATAGTCTACCGACTTCTCATTCGATATGAATATCCATGCCTTTTGGAAAATAGCCCAGTACATACTAATTAGCATGAAAGACAGCATTATCAGAAATTATCGTTTCTCGATGACTTTAGGAAATTGAATATGTTAGCTTGTAATTCTAAAAAAATTCCTATTTTACCCTTAGTACAAATATCCACTAATAAGAGAATTTTGTTGGTATATAACATCAAAAAAACGAAAATGTTGCCTTTTGGCAACTCCCGGCTGAAAGGGGTCAAAAATTTTTAAATTTATTACGAAGCTTCGGCGGCATTTTTTAATGATTGTAACAGATCATCAACTCTAAATAATAGTTTAATAGTATATTGCTATTCGATCAGTCGTAGAAACGTTAACTATTGAGTATGAGAAGCAATAAGGAGACCCTCAGCTACAATCACTAACTGATAATTCTAAAATATTGAACTGAAAAAAAAACACAAAATGATGCGCTGACCTAAATATCTTATTTAATTTACTGTCGCCATCTGGTGAAATACGTTTTTACTGGCGAATAACGCAACCTTTCATTATATTTCTATGAAAAATCGTTGAAACTGTCAATTTCACCTGTCAAAATTAAAACCAAAGTCGTACAAATTCGTTTTTTTATTGGAATTTTGCTTCAAATATATTTAAAGTGACGTGAGTTATTACTAGGATTGAAAAGAATATTGTGGATTTTTATCTGATTATCTTTTAGACATGTCTAAGAAAACAATTCGTAAAAATCATACTGTCATACCGAATGGTATGAGTGAAATTGTTGATACATCTGAATCGGAAGATGAAATAAAGAAAATTCAAGATATTTTGAAGAATCAACTTGTAATGAACAATGAATCATCATCACATGAAACTACTACTACTACTGATAGTGAAGAAGAATTCCAACAAGCAACATCCAAATCTAAATCCAAATCAAAGAAAAAGAAAAGATTTCATTGGACTAAAAAATCGTTTACACCACCTTCATCAACATTTACAGAAAACTTACCACCACCACCAAGCAGCTCTGAACCTGAACCAATTGAATACTTTTATTCAATGTTTGGTAAAAATTCTATCAACATTTTGAAGGATCAATCAAACCTATACTCTGTACAACAAAATCCAAATCGACCTGTCAATATTACCGACATTGAAATTCATCAATTTATTGGAATATTGATCATGACAAGTGTTTATTGTTTTCCACAACAACGATTTTATTGGACATATAATACACGTATTCCATCAATCGCCTCGGCAATAAGCCGAGACCGATTTCTTCAAATCAAAAAAAATTTACATGTTGTGGACAATACAAATCAACTAAATCGAAATGATCCTACTTATGATAGAGCATTCAAAGTTCGACCACTATTAAATATCGTAAAAGAAAACTTTCGACAAATCCCGAAGGAAGAACATTTAAGTATCGATGAACAGATTATACCGTTTAAAGGTAAAAGTGTAATGAAGCAGCATATGCCAAACAAACCTAATCGATGGGGGTACAAGATGTATTTACTTTGTGGTGGTAATAGTGGAATTTGTTACGACTATGAATTATATACAGGCAAATCCAATCAAACACAACACGGTTTTTGTACAGACATTGTATTGAAACTTAGTGAAACTATTCCACGAATGAAGAATCACAAAGTTTATTTTGACAACTATTTTACAACTATTAGATTACAAGTTGAATTATATAAATTAGGAATTTTTTCTGCTGGCACTGCTCGAACCAATCGTTTATCTGATCTGGTAATGAAAGATGCCAAATCATTAGAACAAGAAGGTCGAGGTGCCATGGATCATCGAATTGTTCAAGTGGATGGTGTCGTAGTATGTGCCACCAGATGGTTTGATAATAATATAGTCAACTGTATTTCTACATTATATGGTTGTGAATCACATGATTTTGTTAAAAGATGGTCCGCTTCACAGAAGCAACATATTCAAGTTAAACGTCCAAATGTTATTAAGTTTTACAATCAATATATGGGTGGCGTTGATCTCATGGATATGCTCATTTCATTATACAGAATAAATATTGGTTCCAAGAAATATTATATCAAAATTATTTTCCAATTGATTGATTTATCGATTGCTAATGGCTGGTTATTATACCGTCGTCATTGTGATCAACTTCGATTAGCAAAAAATGAGATTCTATCATTATTACAATTTCGAATGGCAGTTGCTGATGCTTTATTAAAACCAGTAGCACCTGAACCTCCAGTTCAACGAGGGCGACCAACTGCACGTCTTCAATCAAAAAAAAAAAGTCAATCTAAACAACGTCGAGCTCTAACTACTCAACATCCATTATCCAGTACTCGTCGTGATGGATTCCATCACTGGCCAAAGTCAATAACTAAAGGACGTTGTCGTAATATTGGATGC
>CAJNOI010000240.1:32770-56987 GCA_905250115.1 Adineta steineri
GTTTATGGGCATTAAAAGATATTCAAATATCATGTACAATGAGTTCTGATTCAGATAAACATCATCATTATCGTCAACAGATAATTCTTTCAGATCGAAATCGTATAACTACATCGCAACAACAACGAATGAAAAGATCAAATTTGTAAATAGATTTTTCTATGTATTATTATATTCATTTCATTTCATTTTTTTTCAACAAAACAAATAAATAATTTTCTTTTTATTTTAAATGTTATTTTTTAAACGCTAATTGTCCATCCGACTCGTTTACCTCGTTGCTGTTGTTTTTGCTGTTCATGTATTTCGTATGAATGAAAAGAATTTGAACATAATTTATTCGTTAATTTTAATGGATATTGTTCTTGTTGTTGACATATAATTGAAATAAAATTTGATGGATACATTACATCAGTTGGTAATTTAATAAGATTTGGGTATAAAGAATTTTCAATAGGTAAATCATCCGAGAATGGTAATGATTCAATTGAATAAAAATATATCATTGAAATAAAAATACTGAATGCAAGAATACGAAATGCCATGGCGTTTTCTTTTAAAATAATATGGATTAATTACTATAAAAGAAGAATTTATTTGCAAATATTCGGTATCATGAGAAAAAGATATAGTAGAATTTTCTTTTGTAAGAAATTAAAACTGGCGTTTCCTTCTTTCTTGATAAATATAATGAAGTTATTCCATACAATTGATTCAATAGCTCGAACTTATGTTATTCTGTCAAAGTCGCTCATGAATTTTTATAATTAACAGCCAATACGAGCGATTCGTCTATTATGATTTATAATATTTTAAAATTCTCTTATAACTAGAATTCTAATTGAAGGAAAATGTATCGTTGTCAAATAGTTAGGACTTAAATAGAACTCATTCAATCGAGTGCAACTCAATGAATATTAATAGGATGGATATGAATTTATATGAACTCTAATCAGAATCTGTTTTATTTAAGAGAATATCAATTAGATGAATATTAATTAGGGAATAGAACGATAGAGAAGAAGTTATTGAATACCTCATTTACAATTAATAGAGAATCATTAGATACAACTTGTAAAATATGACTCACAGACAAATATAATTTATTGCATGAAATTTTTGATTGAAATCTAATAGAATCTATCTCTGAGTATACGAAAAACGACTTAATTAATACTCTTATTGTAATGATGGAAAATAAATTAAACATACATTGATTTAATCGTATGCTCTCAGTGATCTCATATCTGTTTTTTAAAACAAGGTGGGTGTGGGCGGAACTGCGCTATTATCCGATCAATTTAAAAAAGTAAGGCAATACTTGTAATCAATAAAATGAGCGCTATCGATCTATAAATAAACGTGGGAGATCGGATTTTTTTTTCGATATCTGAGAGATACCCCAGGGACAAAAAAACATGGATGCTGATTATTAGGGTATTAAAACTAGGTTCAAATCTTTTGGGACACTGAGATTATAACCTGACACACTTTTCTGATTAAAAGGTAATAAGCATAGCAGATCTGTTTTCTTTATAGTCTTACGTGTCCCACATGTTCTCTATCCAACGGTGAAAACCACAGGCCTCTATCATTTTCCATTTAAATGTTAAAAGCATTCTCTTCCAACGCCTTTTTTTCCAAAAACGGATATTAGTTCATGAATAAGGACATTATCAAATGCTGAACAATTGATCACTGAACTTAGTTTTCTATAACAATGTAATAAACCGATAGTAAAAAGTTAGTTTTCATGAAAATACTACTTTACATTGACAATATAAAAATAAGTATGAAGGAAAATCTGTTTAGATACACCGGATATCAACTTCATTGTGTTGATGTTTAATGGCTTATTTAGATCTTTCAAATAATTCATAGAAAAATCAATTATGACTTTGTAAATCATTCGTACAATCAACTATACATTCTAGTATAATATAAATCTTGATTATTACGCACGATGCGAAAACTACGTTATTGTTATAATTATTTTATCGGTTAAAAAGAACATTTTTTTTCTTCTATTTCACTTAATTAAGCTCATCAGGATTAGAATGTGTGTGTGTTCTCTCCTCTTCATCTCATGTTGTAACTTTCAATAAAACATTACTCTCTTAGATTACAATGAATAAATAAAAAAGGGAGCAGATTACATATGATACGTTTATTATGAAGAGATCTATATATAGCCTAACGTATAAGATATGCTGATTTCTATAATAATAATAACAGAAAAATATATCAGTCATTTGATGATGTTTGAAACCGTAGTTTCTTATTAATCTCATTCTGACAAAAACGACTTTATAGATCTAGTTAAACTATCGAATGTTTTATATGTCAATTTGATAGAAGTCTACATCAATGAAACAATTATGTACATATAACAAGTTGAATCACATTAACCAAAATAGAATTCGTATTGTAACAATTCAATATGCTTACTTCAGTATGTAATCCAAAAGACAAGGATATGAACTATGAGTTATATAGTAAAATGCCTTAAATTGAAAGTTTAATGAAAAATCTTCGAAAGAATGAACAATCAATAAAGAAATATTTAAGCTTTAAAATAAGAACTATTTCTACCTCATTCAATTACTTAAACTCATGATCCATTAAATAGAACTACTGTCTGAATAATAATTCTATTCGTTAAAATAAATGAAAATGAATTTACATTACTTACATTCTGTTATTCATAATTCAATGTTAGAAAACAAGAGACACAAAGTAATATAATCTATACTAAAATTCGATACAATAAGAATATTGTCTACAAGTCAGCATGTTCTTGTCTAAACACTTAACAATATCAAAGGTATGTGATAAAAATATCGTATCAATCAGCTCTACAAACTATATTAATGTAAGTTCAATTCTGACTAATATATTTCAGTTAATTCTAAGGATACTTACTTGGTAATAGATAAATTGGAAATGCTCAGATATAATAAAACCTTGTGAAATAATATATTTCATTTTTTTTTCTCCTACATATATAATCTTATTATTATTATATTGACGTCACATATGTAAAATAAATCATTTTAAGTACTTCAATCAACTGCAACTACATAAACAGTTGTCTCTCTAAATTAATGATAATCTACGGGAAACGTGTTTATCGTTGTTAAAAATGAGATTTGTCAATTTCATTCTAAGAGTTTTTATTACCAACTAAACACATACACATTTATATATATATATATATATTATCTGACATAAAATAAATAGATCACGAATTCTATATATAGATTGTCTCATAAGTTCAGCTGAGTACATATTTAAATAAGTTTTCTTTCAAAAGAATTTATCGTATTTCTTAAATCGTTTTTATAATTTGCGGTAAAATAGTGGGCGATATACTTCGAAATTCTTTAAGTTTTAATAATAGAATAATGAACATTCTTTCTCTAGAATATGACATAAGAGTCCATTAAAAAATCTTTAAGGGTTTCATTGCTTTAGAACTAATTGATATAACTACTGATCGTGAGATATGAAATTGAGTATAACAATGCAGAATATCTTTAACGTTTCTTTTAGAGTTGAATAAATGTGAATATTTTTCGAATAATTAGACAAATAACATAGAACAATTGCAGAATACAGGAGTCCTTTCATTTTTCGAGTAAAATAAGTCTGCAATATGAAAAATACTAGATTTTCTAATTAATATATGTCCAAAAATAGAGTAACTGTAGGAATTTTGCAATAATTCAAGAACGGAAAGAACCAGAGAGCCGAGCGTTTCACTATTCCAAAGAGAAAACAACGGGACATCTTTTGCTTTAATATTGTAAAGAGCAAAGCTATTTAAAAATCAAGTATTTCGTCCAAGTGTTTGAAAGAAGAAATTTCACTTTTAAAATACGAGACATTCGGATTTTCACTGAATATCAAACCAATCATTCTTATTAAGTAGATCGATCTTTTTTTCTTATGTTATTTATCAATAACAAGATGTTTTCTTTTTTTATTTTCTTCTTGAAATAAGAATAACAAAAAACCGGGGATTGCTTAATGACCAAACAATCGTCTTTGTTAATTTGTTTGAAGATGTTTTGTAACAATAACACGCAATGGTTCATTTAATGTTTGCATTACTTGAACAAAAGCAACACTATGTTTTGTATAGATTGATCGGAGAAAATCTCGAATAATTAGAACCGCATCTACATATATATGTAAATAAATTCAAAAAAAAATCAATTGAATAATTTTACCAGGTAAAACGCGTTCATCATCAATTATCGATGCTGCCATTTCAATACATTTTGGAAGATATGGTTCAATCTATTCAACAAATACGAATTTAATTATTATGTAAATATAAATAAATTGTACCTCAGTAAAATACTGTTCGTATAATAAACTAAGACAAGTAAATACAGAATTAGCTTCTGCAAAATCTTCTCGTAGTGGTAAATGTTGAAAAATAACTGGTAAAACCTAAAATACAATACAAGATATTTATTTATATAGTAATTGTAAAGTTATCGAAATCACAAAAAGTATGAAGTTTTAAATACACTATTGATCAAAACTAAAAATTTGTTATTTGTCATAGGTATATGCATAGTTTTTTATTACTTAATCTCTAACTTTTCATGCATTATTCTTTAAAAAAATTTATATTTACTTGTCCAAGTGGTACATGTTTTGGTGAGACTACAATCATTCGACAAAGACAACTGCATATATTATCAATCATTCTTATATTTGTTTCTTTAATTAAAACTTGAGAGAGACGACTTAATATTGTTTCATATTGTCCAACTAATTGTTGATTAGCTATTACACAAAGAATACCCATACCAAAACATGCATTTGTTCGTACTTCATCATCATCATCAAGTAAATATTGATAGAACACTAGAAAAAAGCTTTTTTATTTTATTTCATTATTTTTTGAGTTTATTTTTACTTGTAAAAAGTGATTGTAAATGTGGTGTAATCAATATATCATTCATATTTTGTACTGTTTCAGCGAGTACACCAATAACAAATGAACGATCTGATACACTTGCTTGATGTCTCTATATAATAAAAAATAAATAATTCCAAATATTTTTTGTCTAATTAAATTTACAAGACGTTTTTGTAATTTTGGAATAATTGAATGAAGATATCCAGGTAAGAATGCAACTTTACCAGTACATGCAATAGATGTTAATATTGGTAGAAGATCTCCACCAGTTGATATTAACATAGCATCATATTCTGCATCATCATCACCATCTTGTTCTCGACCATCACCACTTTCTTCATTATCTTCATCATCTTCTTGTTGACATTTTGTCTTTTTAGAAAAAAATAAAATTAGAAATTTAAATTTATTTTTCTTATTTTACTTTATAATTAAGAACTTTTTGAATTGTATAAGCAATTTTTTCAAGTAATGTTACATGTTTAAGCATATCTAATTTAACTTCTTCTAAAATAGATTTTACTACATCAAGTGTTATTTGTGCCATTGAACGACTTGATGATGTATTTATGATTGTACATAAAGTTGGTATAAAATCAATTAATAAACGATCGCATTCTAAAATAATTTGAATAGAAAAATACAAAATGAGGAATACTATATATATATATATATACCATCTTGAACAAGTTGTTTTTCATTTGTTATTTGTGTTTGTGTTGTCATTTTATGAATTGATATGAGAAGATTTCCTGCAGCTGTAGCTGCATTTTGTGAACATTGAAGATTTGGAAATTCTAACATATTTTTTATATGTTCAACTATATCTTTTAAGTTTGCCCAAACAGTAACCCTATAAACAAATTTAATAGATTTCAAATTTACTGAATATCAAAATTAAAATTTGATTATAATTAGATCATTTCTAGAATACAATTAACAAAATCATTCGAATTTTTCGCTTGTGATTGATGAGAAAGTACAGGGTGGCCCAAAAGTCACGCACCAAACAAAAAAATCAATATCTCCATTACGGCTCGACCAAACCAGCTCATTTTTTTACCAATGGTAGAGGCATATACTAAGTTTATATCAATAAAGATATGTCTAAGGAAACCGTTTGTTAAGTATCACTATTGACGTCAACAAGAAAAATTTACTTTGTCGCAGATAGAAAAATATCAGTCCGTTTGCTCAAGCTGTAAGGTAGATATTAATTGTTTTGTTAGGTGCGTGACTTTTGGGCCACCCTGTACTTGAAGGCTAATCTATTAGTCTTCCGGAAAAATTAATATTTCGAAGTTTTGTATAAATACAAATCTCAGCGAAAAAATCTTTCTATCTATCAAATCGTTTTTGGAACAATGAAAGTATTGCTAATCATTTCTAGATCACTTTTTGAATAAATAATATTCGATCATGAAAATTAAAAGAATATCTTACATGCAATTTTCGACAATATCACCTAATGCTTCTATTGCAGCTGCTTTTTCTTCTACATGAGCATTTTCAATAGTCATTCTATTAGATTAAAAATAATATCTAAAAATATTATAAATCATTTTTTTTTGATACCGTTCATCTTCAAGTTCATCATTATCAGAATTATCTTCATCATTTTCTTCATTACCACTAGCTTCTGCTATATCATTAATTCCAGATGCTGTAGTATCAATTTCTTCTTCTTCAACCCATTCTAATTTACGAGTTTCAGTTGCGGCAAGATCCTATATAAACAAATGTTCTTATGTAAAAATTCTATCGAATATATTCTTACTTCAATCCAATCAAGTGATCGAAGAGATTCAAAGATATGTGCATTAATTTTACTAATATGAACTGAATTAAAATCATTTTTTAATACTCGACTAGCTGCTCCACCAAGAGCAAATCTAAATGAAAAACAAAAATAAACATCTTTTTGTATAATTTTATTTCTTTACACAGCTGAACGAAATTCAGGTTCATCAATTTCACCATATAAATTAAGTGAAAATTCTAATGCTTGTATTAAAATTGCTTTACAATGATCAGTTCCAACTGCACGACAAAGCGAAGCAAGTGTATCTAATATATATTTAACAATATTAATATATAATATTTCGAAACAAAAAATTTCTTACTAAGCGATGTACAAAATACCGGTAAAGATTCTGCATTTGGTTTTTGACTTAGATTTGGTGAGAGTTGTGTTATAACTGGTTCAAGATATGGTGCAAATTTATCTTTCATTACAATCGCTAAATAGAACAAATATTAAAACGAAATTTATTTAATATTTATTTAAGATTTACAAATAGCTGGATAAACAGCAAGGACTAATTCTCGAACTTTTGTATTTGTTGTTGAAGCATGAACATGAAATAAAACTCGAAGTACTTCAGGTATGGTATGTTGATGTTCTTCATCTAAAATTAAAGTAAAATAAATAATAAATAACTTATATACTACTACTAATTCAAAATATTTCTAGAACATATCGTACATCTTTACTGAAATCCACTTTCGGAAGGAATTTTTTATTATGAGTCTATCTAGGGATGTGCAGTGTCAGTGAAAATACTGAAAAACTGACACTTAAAATATCAGTGTCAGTGTCCACCGAACACCGAATATAAGTGGTCGGTGCCCACCGTGCCACTGAAATATCGGTGTCAGTGTTCACCGAACACCGAATTTAAGTGGTCGGTGCTCACCGTGCCACTGAATATATCGGTGCCAGTGTTCACTGAACATGGACGATATCAGCTCCTAAAATATTTTTGTGTTAAACCTTATTATTTACAACAATAAATCAGTGTGTTCACCGAAAAACTGGCACGGTGAGCACCGTACACCGAAAATAAGTGTTCGGTGGACACTGACACCGATATTTCAGTGCCACGGTGGGCACCGACCACTTGTATTCGGTGTTCGGTGAACACTGACACCGATATCTCAGTGCCACGGTGGACACCGACCACTTATATTCAGTGTTCAGTGAACACTGACACCGATATTTCAGTGGCACGGTGAGCACTGAACACCGAATATAAGTGTCACTGAAAATCGTTGTCAGTGAAATTCAGTGCTCAGTAAACCGACACTGCACATCCCTAAGTCTATCGATTATTAAAAACTTACTTAATACTCCAATAATTTCTTCAACAGCATAATAAATTCGTATAACTTTAAGATTATGATTTTGCATATTTTCTGGTTTAATCATAAGTTCCATTAGAATAGGTAAAATTTGTACTGAATATTTCGAAATTTCTCCCTAAAAATATAATCAATCTCAAATATAAAATTGAAAAACTAAATAAATTTACTTCTAAAACAGCACATGTTTCACCTAATGCTAATAATGCTGCACTTGATACGTCAGAACTTGGATCTTGAAGACCCATTTTAAGTGCTGTCATATATGGTTCAAGATAACTAAATATTTCATATACATAAACAAATAAGAATTATTATTCATAGTTTGTCTTACTTATTATTGATATAATCACAACAACCATCAATAATACCCGAGAGAACATAATAAGCAGCTTTACGTTCATTTGCAACACTACTTTGTAACATAGGTTCAACTTGTGCAATCTATAGAAAATTAAGGAATAGGAAAGATTTATCTTTCGACAAATAAACATACAACTAATGGTACGAATTTTTCTGGAGATAAATGATATGACATTGCTTCAAGTACATGATTAGCACCGGCAACAACAACTGGTTCATCTTCATCATCATCAGTAGTACTATTAGCATCAATTGATGTTAAACTAATTATTTGAAGTAATGCTTGAATAATAGGTGGAAGAATTGCTTGATTTTTTAATAAAACTTTTTTCTTTTGTCGACAAATTTCAGCTAATATACTTAAACCATTATAACGTACTGATTCAAGAACTGATTCATCATTTCTTAAAGCTACCTACAGGTAAAAAAAATTTGAATAAAAACAAAATTTTATAAATAAGAGAAATATTACTTGAAGACAAGTTGAAATAATACTTTGAAGATGTGCTCCAATAACATTTGGTAATTCACAATCAAGTAATGCTTCATAAAAATCCAAGAGATTAGTTGTATTTTCAGCCTACAAAATTACCAATTACATCAAAAATATGAAATAGTGTTAAAAGCAGGTAATTCTAGACTTAATTCATATGAATTATGGTTACGTCTTGGAATCCGGAAATTTTCTGATATCGTTCTAACAGAAGAGAATGATAATATTCTTTCATAAATGTTTATGGTTGTCTACGTCAATCATGATTATCGTCTACTATCTTGAGAGTGGGGGTGTTGTGTTCATGCTTTATCTACACCCATACCTTCTAGCTAAAATCAATACTCTTGCCAAAAAGAATGTGACAGTTACAGTTCGAAAAAACTGAACCTGAGCTTTCACAGTCCCACTTGCCACACATTTCGAGGGCGATGAACATCTCGTGGGACTTTCTTTATTGGTGGCTAGTAAAAAGTGAACTATATCACTTATCTTCAAATCAAATGATTTCTCTTCTTTCTCGCACATATTTCTTTATTAAATAAACTGCTGAATCTTTTTTTCAAAACATTTCCGGATTTCGAAAGAGTACCTAAATTATTACCTTAAGATTAACAAAAAGATGTTGTATTGTTTCATTTGCAAGAGGTACAAGATCAGCAATAGTTTGTACATATTGTTTTTGTTCAAGTACTTTAACAAGACTTGTTAAAATAATTAATGCTTGTTCACAAACAACTGTTGATGGTCTTGTTTTTAACATTGTTGTGATAAGATTAAATGTATGTGGCCAATGTTCGAGTACAAATTTTCCACAATAAGTTGCAAGTGTAGCAAATAATTGCATACCTAATTCAAGTTGTTTTAAATCAGTTGATTGAACAAGTGTACCACATAGATGAAGATATTCTTTCCAACCACCTGTAACTTCATTTTTATTTTGTTTTTTTGATGATTTCTTTTTCTTTTCAACAACTTCATGTTGTAAATCTTGTTTAGCAATTGTACCAATTAATTCAAATAATGATTTACGTATACGTTGATTACTTTCAATTTGTATTTGTTCAAGTAAAAGATGTTTTAATGTTTCATGAATATCTTTAGGTATTGTTGCTGATGATTTAGTTATTTTACGACGAAGTAATACAGATGCTAATATACGTATTTGATCATTTTGTTCAGAACGTAATACATGAAATAATTGTAGAAGAAAATCATTTGTTAACGAAAGATTTTGTAATTGTTTTGTTGCTTGTTTTACTTTCTCAGTATCAGGTTCAGTCAATTGACTAAGCCAATGAATAAGTGTTGTTGATTGCATGAAGATTGTTTTTCTTATCTAGAAAAAAATTAGATAATTAGTTAAAATGAAATTTTTATTCAATATTTGTCTTAAGCGAAAATATAAACTTCGTAATTAAATTCTTGTGTCAAAAAATTACTTATAAAAAAAAAGGTATAATCATAAAAAAGAATGTGTTAAATATGTTCATTCATTCATAATTTGAAAAGTTATTGCCAATCTTTTGCAATAACAAGATTCCATTCCCATTCAGCAAATGTATTCTTATCATCATCAATTAATTTCGATTTAACTAAAAATGATCCACGTGATAGCATACCACTTGGTGCTTGTTCAAGATCACTAACATATGTTTGTAATTCATTACTTGGTGCTCTTGAACCTTAAAATAAAAATACATTTCATTTATAATTTGAAGAAAAAGACAACAAAATCTACCAATCATATATTTCGATTTATCAACTGTAATTGTTCGTGCTTTTAATACTTTACTAACTAATTTTAAACCAGTAACAATATCACGTTGAACATAATATTCTAATTGTGTTCGATAAGATTCACCTTCTTTTATTGTTACAGTACGTTTTGAATGTAAATCACGTAATTGTTCTAATGAACCTTTTAATTCAAATGTTATATCAGGTTTATGATTTTCAAATAAAAGTGTTATACGTATTGGTAAAACAATACGTGAATCTTTAGCATCAATTAATTGATTTTGAATTTGTGTACTAGTACTTGAATTACCCAATAAAAGTTTTTTATAACGTGTTAAGGATTCATCATCTTCATCTTTTTTTACAATTGAATTAATATCCACTTTTTGTGGAGCTTTATAGCCATGAGCTGTAGTATTTTCATCATCAGAATCATGATCATGATGTTTTATCTCATCACCCGATGCCATTATTATAAAAAAAATAGTAATCTAAAAATATGATAGATAATCGGTCTTATAATTAAAAGAGAAACTGATTTAGTAGTAGAAAATTTTAAGTATGATGAAATATTTTATAAAAGAATACAAACAAATTATCCCCGTTTTTTTTCTTGCAAAATTTCGAAGTTTTTATAAGAAACTTTATATTTCTTTACAGATAGATTATATTTTTGTATGGTAGACTTTGAAGCAATTAACAACATATAGAGGTGCATTGCAATCAGAACAAATATATCATGTATCACATCAAATATTATACGATATATTTCCTTAGAGACTGTTTTAATTGGGATATTTATGGAATAAATGAAGGATAATATCGAGTCGATGGTTCGCCAAGAGTAGTCCGTATTTTGTCAAAACTCTTCGAATTATTTCAAGCCAAAAATCAGATAGATGAGAAGAAAGATTGATCGTATCGGAATGCATCTGAGTAAGAAAAAGTATGTGTCATCATACAGAGCAGAGGAAATTAAACAGAACATAAATATGTGATACTGACAAGTAGAAAGGAAAGAGAAAATAATTGCACTTGTCTAACATCGCTTAATAAATGATGAAAAGATATTTTACTCAATTAAAGAACATACTAGAGACATCTTTGTCATATAACACCATCAGGACGTATAATATAAGTCTCCAGCACTAAAAAGGGTCAAACAAATTATTTGAACTCGTGTTTTACTCGCATTTATTGGTAAAAATTGAGGAGTGCAGATATGTTATTAAGCATTTCTATGTGTAGGTTTGAAACGTGAATTTGTATTACATAAATCAAGAAGATTTTTACATTGCATATATTTTATACAATCTGGAATAATCTGGAAAACTCTCTAATATACTCGACAGGAATAAAGAGAATTTCTCTTTCCATTCATTTTCAATGTTTACCCCAGAGTTCGTTCGTATAGTACTCGAAAATCTTATACTCTAGTCTATTGATATCTATAATAAGTCTTATAAACTCGGATTTATTAATCCTATTGAAAATATCTATTCTACTAAAATCAATAATCTAATTTTCGATATTCATTTTCTTGTAAAGCAAACATAAAAGAATATCATAATTTTTCTTGTTTAAAATACAACAAACAATGACAGACTCGACATACACAACAGAATAAATGAGAGAGAAAAAATATACGGCATTATCATTATATCATCATTATAATAAACGACAAACAGGGAGAGATACATTGTTAAATTTCATTACACAATGACAACCGAGAAAAGGAAAATAGACTAAATGAATATAACACTCACCGGAACACTACAGGGATATTTTTGTTTTTACAAATATACATAGAAACACACACATAAGGAAAAAGAATGTCATTTTATTTTTTTTGAATACTTGTACGGAGTTGTTTTATAACATGATCTAATCTAATAAAACCTTCTTCAGCTTGTTGAATAGTTTTTTTTGTTGTTCCACGAATTTTTTTCATTAATGTTTTATTATTTGAATGAACATTATCATTGACTTCCATTTCTTCTTCTTCACTACCTGACACCAATTGATGAGAATGAGAACTATCATTTTCTGTGAATTGTTGTGGATGAGAAAGAATTGTTGATGGCATTGGTGCTTGAAGATATTCATTTGTATTTGATGATGATGATGATGATGGTCCACCTAATTCACGAATATTTTTGTAAACAACTGTGCGAAGATCATCAATCATTTCAATATAATTCATAATATCTTCACATTGTTTTTCATAAGATTGTTGAATTGAATAAAATTTATCAATGATATTTGAACGTTTTTTTATCCATTCATTATAATCTTTAAATCCTTGAAGTAAATTTGAATAACATTCATCATTTGCAAAATGAGCATATCTTTCATGAAGTTCTTCGAGATTTTTTCGACGACGAAAATGTGAATCACTTTGTAAACGATTATATGTATTTAATAAACGATCCTAAAATAAAAATATAATATAATACGTACTGCAATTAAAATCAGTAAAGAGGAACAGACAGTTTGTTGATTTAATAATTCGAGAAAAGTGAAAAACATCACAGATGATGCACATAAACTCAATATTTATTATAACTATTTTTTTACATCATTTTGTTTTCATATGAAACTTTTCCTAATTCGATAATCTTGTTGCATAAGCTCTATGGATAAGTATAAAGTAAAGATTTAATCGTGCAAAATGTTTTTTTCTAGATTAATTCTTTGAAATTGAAATTTACGATTTCAAATAACATTGATTTTAAATCATACATGCAGATTATTATAAAACTAATGCTTTAATTTTAGAAACAAAACTAGCATTTTACAGTTCTCTATGTATATTTCATATCCGATGGTGTTCATGCACTTTTGAAATGCATAAGCTATTTATTGGCATGCAATATAGGTAATCACCTGATAATGAAAATTTCTATCTGCAAAAAAAGAAAATATAGACTATCTTCTGATATCATTCATATCGTTTAAATGTGGATTTTCGAAATTGTTAGATGGATTCATTTAATTACTAAGTCGCATATATTTTAAAGATATTAATGGTAAAACTCTGCAATTTGTTTCAGTTATATTTTTAGAATTATAGATAAGAGTGAATGAATAATCATTTTGAAGTAAGGAACTGAGAGCTATTTAGGACTTATGTTCGATCGAGTTCAATCCTATGTTTTTATTTGTATTTCAGTCCAGACATATGTCTATTCAAAGCATTTTGCTTTTGTACGGTCTCATATTATATAGCAGATGCACGTAGTAGAAGAAAATGAAAAATAATTTGATACTGATAGTTTTTCCTTCGAGTAACTAGTAAATGACTTAAATCTTATTCTATTTCATTTGCTCATATACACAGAAAATGTCAGATATAAATCAAAAAACGTTAGTATTTAGATTCAAATCCAGAAGTCATAAATCTTTAGTTCCTGTTATAGATGTTTATATTCCCTATTTAATCTTTTATAATAGCCACTTTTGCTATTTTCAAATATTAATCTCATATATAACTGCAGGTTTCAATGAAGACTCTAGTAGTAAAGTGTCTTTCAAAATAGAATTGCTTTTCAATACGAGAATCAATTTTCAACATCTTTTTTTCGTTTAACATTTCATATTTTGTAGCAAAACAATATGTAAAAAATTCGTGTAAACTTTTCTTATATTATTAATATAGAACTATACTTCTAGTTTGCTTTTGACTAAAAATGTATCATATTAAAAAATGTATATGAAACTTTTTAAACTTGACTGACTCATTTCTAACGTAATAGAATAATGGAAATCTTATTTCAATATTCATTTTTCCGATTATAATAATTATCTATTCATCTTGCACTTTTATCTATACATGTCTGTTTTGTATTGTAATGAGTTATGGGAATACTGGACGGAAGGGAAAAACGAAAAGTTCATGTTTATGATTTAATTAGATATCTTGAAAGATGTGATGGTATGATAGATGCATATTTTCGCTGAATCACTATCTCTTTAAGATTTACGTCTATGTTTACAGTGACAATAAGAATCTATATTAAAACTTCTTAATACCATAAAAATTTCCTTTTTTTAAAACATTCACAGATTGTACTCAGTAAAGTATATTCTCCTTCAGACACATCATAAAAATGATCTAGGCATAACAAACTCACTTTTCGAAAACTTTCATGAAGATCCATTAAATCTTTTAGATGTTTATCAGCTCGATGAATCCATGATGAATAAATTTTTGTAAATTGTGATAACCATAATGTATTCTTAAATGGTTGTTGATCATCAAGCATACCTAATTGTCCACTAAATTCTTTTTCAATCATATCTAATATATCTTGTTCACATTTTTTTAATTGCTCATATGGTTGAAGATATGATCGAAGATAAATACGAATACTTTGTTGAATAAGTTGCATGGGTGAAGCACTTGGTGAACGATGTGACATTACTATCAATAGAAAAAAAAATATCGATTATAATTTATTACATAGAAGAATAAATTCGATAATTGGAATGACGTTTGAATGCTTAGAACTGAAATATCTAATAATCTATAAAAAAAAATCCATGAAACTCATATAAAATATTCTAGAAATTCTTTCATTTCACTCAATAGGATTAGACACTTCTCTATGTAACATTATCGATAAAATAAAATACCTGGTGATAAACTATTTTCACTTGATGATGCAGCATTATTAAATAAATGTGAGAATCCAATTGATGGTGCACCTTCTCCTCCACCAGTTGATTGTGTTCTCATCGAAGAATTATTTCCATTATTCGAATTCATTGATATATTACTTGATGATGTTGTTTGACTACTTGTATTACTATCAATCTGATCAAGAATATTTTTTAATTCTTCAATCGCACGAAAAACAATAAGTTTCGAACGTATTGTACAAAGAAATTCTAATAAATTTGTTTTTAAATGTTGTTGCATTATTGTTGTTGAACATTGTGCTGTTTGTAAAATATGTTGATAATCAATTAATTGATTTTTAATATAAATAAATAATCCAACCATATCTTTACTCCAATCATAAGCAGCAGCAACATCATTAAATTGTCGAATTGGTTTTACAGTAGGAATATGAAGATAGGGAATATATTGATCATTAGATTTAAGAGGTGAAAATGTATAAAATACAAGTGGTGTTTCACGTGATGTCGGAATTGGTAGTTGCTCACAAAATTGTTTTATTGTTATTGGATTTTTTTTTGATATTGGATAGGATACACTAAAGAAGAAGACGAGAAAAGTAATGTTTTGTTTTTATTAAAATTTTTGACATACTTTTGAAAAAGACAATAATATTCTTCATTATGATCACCATTATTTTGTTGATGTAATTTATTATATAATTCTGTTATCATTTGTGTTGGTTCGAAGTAATTACATGTTAATGTAAATCGTTTTAAATTTAAATAATAGATAGGCATTAAATTAAATATACGATCAGTTTCTTGAAAAAATTCTTTAAATGTCATTAATTTATTTCTATTCGATTCAAGTAAACGCGGTAATAAAGCTTCTAATCGTTGTTTAAGATCTACTGATAAACGACATGATGCTGGTAGGGTTTTTGACCATTGAATTTCTCCACCGGGTGTATTTTCAACACCTATTTTTAAAATAAATTATCTATTTAATTTAATATTTAAATAGTAACAATTTAATTACCAGATATACAACCAGTTGGTTTTGTATCCAAGATGCGTTTCATACCAGCTCGATCTTTTCGTGTACCAGCAAATGGTTGAAATGGTAGTTCACCTAGATTAACAGAAAATAAAAAGATAGATCGAAGATAAGAAATAATGTTCTACAAACCAGTTGCACATTGAAAAAGAGTGACACCAAGTGACCATAAATCAACTTCAAATGGAAAATCAACACGTGTTTGTAAAGCTGTTCGTAAAACATCAGTTCTATCATCACGAATAGCAGCTCTAAATTAAGAACAAAAGGTATTAGAAAATACTTCTTTGATTACGAAGTAGAATTTGTCTGAATCAATTCATAAGGTAGGCTAGTAAGCGACAAACAGAATCTATTATTTCTATCAGATAGAAAAATTGAGGAGAATGAAAGAACAGCGCAATTGTTTGGCTTTGTTGAACGATAAATCGATTGCTGTTAAATCAAAAAAAAACAATTTTTAGCATATCTTTATCTTACTCTAGGATATTACTCCATTTAAATTATTAGTAGATAACCCGCAAAAAACGTGATAATATCATTGATAGAAATCAAAGTTAGAGGAATATATTTTCATTATCTGATACATCACAATCATTTTAATTAGTAAATCGCAAGGTCGCTTCGAAACCCGACTCCAACCCCGCAGAGCCGAAATCGGAGTCATAAAAAAATACCCTTCGAAGTCGCAAATATTTTTACTCGAGGTCGAACTTAGAATTAGAGTCGAAAAATTTGTGTTTCCGGAGTTGACTTTTTTCACTCTGCAATCCACTAATTTTATTGAAATCACGAGCCACTGATTCTGTACTTGAACATATTATGAATGTGAAGTAGTTCAGGACTAGTTTTCTACCTCTATCTAGATCTCAAATAGTTTATCTATCTAATATTGTTATTATTAACCGTATGTTAATGTTATTCTACTCTACTATAATTGGAATTTTTTTTAAATCTTGAAAATCATGAAATTTATCGCACAGCATTTCACTAGAATATTTGTTTTTTCTCTTACCGATATAATTCTGGATGAATATATTCTTCAGTTCCAACAAGTGATGTAAATGCATTTTCACCTTCATTAATAAGTCTAGCAACACCTAAATCAGCTAATTTATATGTTCGTTCACCATTAATATTAATTGAAAGCATGATATTATCAGGTTTAATATCACGATGAATCTAAATAATATATATATATATGTCGTTGTTATTGTTTATAAATATTTTATCTTACTGTATTTTTATCATGTAAATATTTTAATGCATTTGTTAATTGTTTAAAAAGTAACATATAATCAACTTCAATTAAACCATAACGATTTTCAGGTAATTCAAGTACATTATTTAAACTTCCACCATTACAATATTCAATTAATAAAGCTTCACGTTTATCAGATGTATGTGGTGCATCAGATGACATAACTGGTTCTAATGCAATATATCGAACAATATTTTCATGATCAGCTGATTTAAGTATATCTAATTCTCGATCTAATATAGGACGATAATCTCGATTTTGATTAGCTTTTCCATCACCAACATGTGGTGAACGAGAATTCGATGATACTTGATAAACTTTAGCTGCAACTAATTCACCTGTAAATTTATTATATGCTTTATAGACTTGTGATGTAGCGCCATGTCCAAGAATATCTTGTAATGCCCAAAGATGATTTTTTGTATCTTCGCACATATCTAAAATAATTTATACAATTGTATGTGAGTTATTATTCTATTACCAAGCAGAAGAATTAATCTGTGATTCTATACTACTTATAAGTATAAATAGATGATTAGAGGCGAAGCGAATGCATTCAATTGGTTCGGAATTATTCATGATAGATGTCATACTTTTCTATGATAATTGTAATTAAAGAGATTTTCGGCATAAAAATATATCGAAAAAAAGTTTTAAGTTAACTTAATATGTAACGAATAGAGGTATGAATTATGTTTTCTTTATATTCAAATATAAAATTATGAAAGAAAAACGAGATATCAATGAAATTATTCGGAAGTATACATGACATCACACATCTCTTCACTTCATATTGATTTATTTATGTATGATCCGATATAAAGTAGTCGAATTTCATTTGTTAAGTCTCTGTTATATATACTTAACATTTTCATTCACGGAAAAGTATATGTTTGCAATATGAAGTTGTGACTGATTTATAGGTAGATGACATTTTGAGAAGCAGTTTGATTGTATGCATTGACAACACTCAAGTTATTCTGCTACATTACTTTTTCGGAAGAAAAAACAAATATTTATTTCACACTCGAAATTAATACAGATATACAGAATTTTCAAGTTCTTATAATATGTATTAGATAACTTGAATAATTTATTATGAATATAAATGATTATGATTAAAAACTGTAGTGTGATCTTGAAAGTACCAGTAATAGTTACTCATAAGTGGTTAAAAATATCTATTGCATATAATTATTTGTGTATCTAGCAAATTAAATGTATAAAGTTACTCTTTAAACTTCCGAGTGTGTTTTTTGTGGTCAAGAGTGAATGTCATTGCATTACACCATTTCTAAATACGAAAAGTCTTCATCTAATAATAAATCATAAGATGAAATTTTTTCTCAACGATATAATTGCAGTTTATTCTTTATTTATTGATCTAATAAAAGATGAGCAGCAACTAATTCGCCGATTTTAGCATAACCCTTTGAATTTGGATGAGCTGCATTAGTTGAAGCAAATAAACTATCAACAAATGGTTCAGATGAAAACATTTCATGCCCAACAAAACATGTTTTAACAGATTCAATAAAAGCAATACCAGCTTCTTGAGTAGCTTCTTTTATTGTATCGGTTAATATATCCATTATTTTATGACAACTAGCTTCATTAGGAATTTTGTTACCAACACTAATAAAATCAACATATGCAACAGCATAAATTTTAGTTTGTGGACGAACAGCAGCTTTAATACGATTATAAGTAGAGACAAGTTGTGGTTTGAGACTTTTAGCTTTTTGTGTAACACCAGTAATATTATTAGCTAAGATAACTTGTAGAAGAGAATTAGCTACACCAAGATCATTACCACCAATAGTAAAAACAACATGAGTTGCACTAGCTAATGCAGATGCAGCTTTAACTAATTGACCGGGAATATCTTTCATAACTGCTCCACCTTTTGCGTAATTAACTGCTGGCCATCGAAGTATATTTCCAGCAACAATTGGATAAGATTTGGTTACACCACCACCACTACCTGCGCCTGTAAATGAATCACCAATAGCTACGATAGAATTCACATCTAAATAAATATAAAAATAAAAATTAATATATGAATATTTCGAATACATAAAACGAATTATAATACATAATAATTTAGATTATTGATGTGAATTTCATTTTAGTCACTTACTTTGCTCATAGGAACCAATAATAAGACTTAAAGAAAGAAGGACAAAGAATGAAGCCAACATGCTAGAATCGTCTGAACGTGTTGATAATAAAAATAGATGGATAACTTGCTAATACAAAACATCTTGGTTTGTTTTATACGAAGAACTATCTAATGTTTCACTATGCGAATAAATGCAGATGTGATTATGCTTATAACGCCCCCAACGTGAAGACAGAAAAATTATTTTTCTTGTACTCATTTTTGAGAAATAAAACAGATGTTTTTAAAATACATGTACTTAGTTTAGCGGCAGCGTGAATGCATGATAATCAAGTACAGTATATGTCTTTTCAATGTAAGCTTTGGATCTTAATACTAAAGTCAATTGTTCTCATCATATATTGTATTTTATAATGAAGATGAATCTTTGTTGTTTTTTCGTCTCTATTATCAACGACATTCTTGAGAAATTTTATTATAAGATGTCCTTTAAAACAATTGATTGTCAAATAAAACCTATGCTATAAACATCTTGATTACATATATCTTCACTAAAGAAAATAAAAATTCTTTTATGAAACAATCTTTAACGATCATAATGATAAGAGATTATTATTTTATAATCCTCGAGTTACGAGACTATATAAAAGTTGAAAACTAAATCAAGACAATTCACAAACATCAAAATGCAATTAACAACGATTCTCGCTGTATTCTTCACATGTTTAGTCTTATTTGCTTCATTTGATTATACCAATGGTATTGGTATCAAAGGTAAACATTCAATAAATCGTCCTGATACAGTCGTTAAAGCAAAAGCTCAACATGGTGTTCGTCATGAAAATACATTGAAGAATGGTGGTCGTCGTCAATCAGCTGCACGTGCAATCGTTGAATCAATTAAACAACGACGAAAACATGCAAATTAAAAATTCTTTTTTTGGAATTTTTCCATTAAAATTTATATAATTAAAATTTATTTAAAGAACGTGTCAGCATGTTTATAAATTAATAAAAAGAAAAAAGAAAGAATAAATAAATAAGCAACAAACTGTATTTAATTCTATCAAAGAGAAGAAAAAAACACTATGAAGAACAATAAGAAAGACAAATTAAAAAAAAAACTTCCTTAATTTTCTTTTTTTTATTTTTATACAAACGATCGTATACGATCATTTTCAGTTTTTATTTTTTTGGTAGATGAAATTTTTTCGTTTTCTATAGTATTTTAACGAGTAAAATCATATGCTTCCATTCTCGATGAACATTTGTTAGTTAGGCATAGGCAAATGTCTAGAATGAAAAAAAACAGAAGATAGGCATTGAACCTACTCTACTAGATAATACCGTTTTTTGTTTACACTCTTGTATAACTACTCTCTCTGAAATGGATGATGTTGTTGATGAACTTTGACTAAGTCGACTTCCTGTTGGACATTGAATATTTGTATTTGTATTTATATTTCGATGTTGACAATGATTACAATTTGCTTCTCCAGGTATATATTTAACTTTAACTGGACTTGTTGATGATCTTCCAATATTTTTATAAAAACGTTCAAATGCATCAAGAATTTTTTCAGCTGAACGATTATTTCGTTCACCTAAATTATAGATTTCATTATTATTTAATTGATTATGATTATTATTTAAATCTGTTGACATTAATTTTTGAGGATGTGAACCATTTAAATCACGAATCATCTGTTGTGATTGAGGTGGTAATGGTTCGGGTAATTGAACATGTTGATGTTGAACAGGTGGTGGTGGTGGAATATGTTGACGAGCTTGAACACGTGCAGCTGCAGCATGTGCTAATTGTGCTAATTGTACAGCAGCTTCTTCACGTGGTTGTTTTGCTATTACTATAGGTATAGGTTTAACATCTGGTTCCGGTATAGGTATATGATTCGTAACTATACATGCACTAAAAAACGAATATACATGTATAGAAAATATAGAAGAACTTTTTTTTAATATTTACCAATCACAAACATTAATTTCTTGTTCTTTTGGACTTTGACTTGGTGCTTTATAATTATGTAATTTAACAACTCTTTCAGGAACTTTACTTGAATGACGAAGTTGTTGTTGCTGTGGTGGTGGTGCCTGTGGTGGTTGTGGTTGTGGCTGAAGTTGTGGTTGTTGTTGTTTACTACGTTGAGAATTCACATGACTACCTGCTCGATGATGACGTTTTTTTGATGAAAGATCTCGAACATTATCACCATGTCCATTATTTATTTCAACAATAACAGGTGTTTGACGAGGTGAACGCATACTATGACGTTTTCCTCGATGTTTTTTAAAATTATAATCATCTTGTGTTGCTGTATCAGGATGATTTAATGTCGTTTTATGTATTTTTCTTTGTAAATTTTGTAATTCACTTTCTAATGCATGAATATGATTACGTAAACGTTGAATTTCTCGTTCAAATGGACTATTAAGATCAGGTGGATTTTGTCGTACTGGCGGAGGTGGATTATAATGTGCTGCAGGTGTATAATAACCTGGTGGTTGTTGATAAGGACTATAAGGTGAATAAACACTGGAATATGGTCGTTCAGGAGGATGAACAACACCTGCTGCATGACGTTCATCTATATGTGTTGCTCGTGCTGGACGTTTTGCTTGTTTATAATAGGCATCATCACGTCGAGATGAATCTTCATGACTTTGATAATGGCTATTGTAAAGTGGTGGATGTTGATTCTTAAAAAAAACAAACATTCGAATCTCATTATTTTTTTTCGAATAAATAGTTACTCGTTTTTGTGATGAAGATGGTTGTGGTCCATGATGATGTCGATGATGTGCTCTTCGTTTTGAACGTGATTTACGTTTATTATAATCTTGAGAATTTCGTAATTCATCTCCATTTTGAACAATTTCACCACTTGCATGCTTATATCCATTAAGTTTTTGTTCGTGATCAAAATTATTTATATCTTCCGGTTTTAAACGGCTTTTTGATGGAGGTGAAGGACTTCTATTAAGTTCTTCTGAAGTTTTGACTTCATCCGAATATAAACTTTGATCAGCTACGCCATTTGGTGGTGTATATGGTTGTCTTTGATATCGTTTAGCTATTAGAAAAATCAATAATTCAATTTAATTTTAATATATCAAAAGAAGAAGAAAAAGAAAACAAACTTGAGTTACATTTTGATTCCTGATTAGTATTATTATAATCATAATGTTGACATTGTGTTGGTCGTGAATGTTTTGAATGTCGTCGAGTTGGTGTTGGAGCATAAGGTCCAGTAGGTGGTAGATTCGCTTTAGTCGATGCTGGTACTGATCGTTCACGTGTTGGTGGTGCATAATTATTATAAGCACCATATGGTGATTGATAAAGTGATGATGCTGGTTGTTGTCCAGGATATTGAAAACCCATTGGTACTGGTTTAAAAGGACCTGGATACATGGGTATTGATTAAAGAGAATAGAAGTTCAATCTAAAATTAGAGTACTTCCACACGTACAACTAGAGTAATATAAAAAACAGCAAGTCGACGTGGTTACTCCGGTCATGTTGAAACAAAGAATGTAATTGAAAAAGATTGTTTTATACTTTTTCTTTTTCTTTTCTCTTTTTTTTTTGTTATTACGGTTATCAATATATGATTGGAAAGTCATACTATTCAAGAAAATCCTTGAACAATGTAATGACAAGTTAATATAATTTTGTTCGTCTATATTATAAAGATCTAGTTAAGACCTTCATTTACCTATTCACGCATCCAATTCTCTTTTGATAATTGTTACGTGAACCTGTGTGTGTGCTCATTGAAAAGGCTATATGAATAAAAATTTGTTACAGTTAGAACAAGGGAATGAAGAAACCTTAATTGATTGAATAAATGAGAAAATGAAGTTTATATTCATAAGAAAAAAGAAAATATAGTTTGTCATTGAACATGTAATTATTTATAAAAAACAAATGCATTACTTTTGATATGCTTATCGAGAGAGAGAAAGAGAAAATAATTAAAATTAAAATATTTTTTTTTCTCTGACCAAAAATCTCTCTCTCGTATATGATAATGATTAATGATTATTGAGAATTAAATTTTTTTTTTATTTTATCTATATCACTCAAATAGTTATGGTTGACTGATCCCTTTCTTTCTGTTTCGTATGTATATAAAAATGTTCGGTGAAAGTTCGCTGTTTGCGGTCAACTTCACTCTCTTAGGTCAATAATAAGGAAAGTAAAGTATTTTTTATCGATGTTGACACGTATATGTACAAATGATAAATGTTAAATAGTCTTATTATTGATCAAATCGTATTTATGTATATCGACACTTCAAAACGAACAAATGACAAAACAAATCATAATGAACTTGTTAGAAGAAAAATAATAATTGGTTTAAACATCAGATATTTAGATTATTCATTTCATTGATGAGTTATTATCTGATCTTTCTTTTTCAAGTGTCTATAAATAGGATAAAATACTTGTTTTTTTATGA
>CAJNOI010000240.1:56997-86219 GCA_905250115.1 Adineta steineri
AATAGACATTTCTTTTTCTCATTGCATTACCCCAGTTCAATTTTTTTTGTATATCTACTCTCATGTTGCTGACATTTTTTCCTGTCTTCTCTTTCTGTTTCCGGTAAAAGACGTTTTTTCCTTTAGCTTATTCTTCTTTATTTGCAATAATTAATTGCGCAGTAGTGCCTTTTCTCTTTTTTTTTTCCTATAGAGAATCGTGTCTTTTTCTTTCTCTCTCATTCAGTAAAACCAAACTCTCTCTCTCTCTCTGTTTTTTTGTCTTTCTAGTTTTTCTTAGGATGATCGCTCTTAAACAACAATGCAAATGAAGAATAGAATAATACTCAATATTCATTAGATCGAGTGTTATGATTGAAGAACCAACGCATCCGCTATTACATAGACAATTTGTCAATCGACATAATGTCAAGTTTTTTATTCGAATTCTTGTTGGATTGGCTTTAGCACATATTATTGGACAACAATTTCGACCAAGTGATGCTACTCCTAATCGAAAACCATATGGAAAATATCGATTACAAAAAACAACTATTAATAATGGTTAGAATAGCAAAAAAAAAACAAATCTTATTGTTATGAGATATAGATATTAAAAAAAGAAAATCTGGCATGCAGTGTGTTTCTTTCGAAGGATTAAGGTTTTAATCTTATAGTGTACGAATAGCATGATGTTTTTATTTAGAAATATTGGATCGAGAAAAGACTTCGACAATTTTAACTACTACTACTCTTTCATTGAATACAATTAGTTGGCAACCAGGACAAATCAAAAATTGTACTGAACCTTGTAAGTATTATATGAAATCTTAAGAAACATACGATGTATTTATATTTTTTTATTTCTTAATTAAAGCGATTAATGAATTTCCCGATGATTTATTCACTCAATCTCAACGACGTTCTGTAAATAATTTTTAATATAATTAGTTCTTTTTTTAAATAAATAATATTCTTAGGGAGCTATAATATTCCATTTAATTGCTTGTATTTATATTTTCATTGCGATTGCTATTGTTGTTGATGAATATTTTATTGCGGCACTTGACAAACTGTGTGCGGTATATATTTAATGATTATGAATATATACATAATTAATGTATATATATATATATATATTATAGGCATTAAATCTTGATGAAGATGTTGCTGGAGCAACATTTATGGCCGGTGGATCATCATCACCAGAACTATTTACTGCAATTATTGGTAGAAATATTTAAAATAAATATTTTCTTTTCTATTATAAAATCTTTTTTTTTAGGAATTTTCGTCGCTAAAGGTGATGTCGGTGTAGGAACAATTGTCGGTTCAGCTGTGTTTAATATAGTATGTGTAATTGGAATCTGTGGATTATTTGTTAATGAAGTATGTTTTTTTAGGAGAAAAAAGAAAGAAATATTATAATAAAAAAATTTTTTTCGTTTTAGGCTATTCGATTAACTTGGTGGTATGTATACATGTTATATATTTGAAGTCTCCGTGCTTCAGAAACATTTAGTTGATGATTTATCATGCATAGATAAATATTGATTTTCCATGCGAGATATCATCATCCATCATTCGACATTAAGAAAACGGTTTATTTCCTTTATCGATCTTTGTTTTTATTTCGAACAATGAGAAGACTAAATCATCCTATGGGAATGTGTGATTCTTACACTGAATAAATTCTAATGTAAAGTGACATGTCGATGTGTTAGAATGTTATTTATTTTCGATTACCGTAAGGAAAACATCAGCTGATAGGTAGACAACATCATGGGGGTTAAGATCAATGAGTACGAATAGTACTAATGAAATTAAATGAAACGGAATAAATATAAAGCTTGTAAAATTCTCCTATAATTTATTTTTTTCTTATATAGGCCATTATGTCGAGATTCTGTGTATTATGCCATCTCCATCTTATTTTTAATCATTGTAAGTTCTATTGAAACAAAATATATCTCCATTTTTTTTATTAATGAATAGTGTTTATCAGATAGTCGAATAACATTATTCGAATCAGTATTTCTTCTTCTTATGTATGCTGGATATATTACAATTATGTGGTAAATGAATTGTTTTTAATCTTATATTATCGATATATATTTTTTGAATTCTTTATAGTAATAATAAAAAAATACAGCAAATAGTTGTTCAGCGATGGCAAGTATTTCAAACATTTAATGCACCGGAAGAACCAATAATGAATTATGCTCATACACAAAAAAATTATGGAATGAATAGTACATATCGTATGTTATTTTTAAGAAAATTTTATTAAGATTTTCGTTTTTGATTTATATTTCTAGAACGATTTGAAGGAGATAGAGAAAATTCATCGAAAATTCCAATTGATAATCTTATTGCAATGGCACGTATTCCGATTGATTTTCAAACAACAATATTTCAATTAATGATGACACGACATTTTCGAAGTTATACGAGATTTCAAATGGCCGTTCGTTTTGTTATTAGTCAAGTATGATTAAATATTTATAGAATTTTAATGATTATTTATTAATTTATAGATGAAATTACGGCAACAAGGTGTTACTCGTCCACAAAAACCTGCAAACGAAAGACGATTTTCATTTTATCAAGGACGATCAACAAGGTATACTTATGATATATATATATTCAATTAAAACTTTTTATTTTTTCAGTTTGTTAGCTATCGATACAGATTATAATGATTGGAAAAATATTCCTAATCATAATTATGATCCAATTGGTTTTGCTAAATGGGTTGCTCTTGCACCAATTAAAATACTTTATCATTTTACTATTCCTGATTGTCGAAATCCAATGTAAGACATTCTACTTTTTTTCTCGAAAATTTTAATAATAAATATATATTTATTCATAGACGATTTCAATGGTATCCATTAACATTTACAATGGCAATTGCTTGGTTATGTGTATTAACATATTTTATGGTTTGGATGGTAACAATTATTGGTTTTACATTTGGTATACCCGATAGTGTTATGGGAATAACATTTCTGGCTGCAGGAAGTAGTGTACCAGATGCACTTAGTAGTGTATTAGTTGTTCGTCAAGGTATGATTTAAATATTATAGGAAAACAAAATTTAATAAAGTATAAAAATTTTTTTTCTATTAGGTCTTGTGGATATGGGTGTATCGAATACATTTGGTTCAAATATATTTGATTTACTTATTGGACTTGCTTTACCATGGTTTTTCAAAGCATTAATTACTGGCGAAGCAGTACATATTAATTCCAATGGACTTATGTATGATACAGTCTTACTTCTTGGTATTGTAGCTGTAACAGTAAGAAGATATGATTTTGAGTTTTATTTACATAAGAAATTTATTGTAATTTTAGATACTTAGTATTCATGGTAGAAAATGGTATTTAGATAAATTTCTTGGTATTTTTTTTCTTGCTGTTTATGGAATGTTCGTCATTTTTGCTTTGTTAATTGAATTGAATGTTTTTGGTTTTGTCAACCCACCTATGTGTCAAATATAAATGTGTTATTTCTCCTTCAACTATATCAAAAATACATATCGTTTTTGCTGTTGTTTTATCAATAAAATATGGCGAAATCTTAAAAATTTACTAAGCATAGTTCAATCATAAAACTCATATCTATCTCTAAAAAAATACTTCCTTAGATCATTATTAAATTCAAAAAATCGACTTGTTGCAGTGGCGGATTTAGGGGAGCGATCGGCCCCCCTTCAGAAAATTTTTTTGATTTTTTATAGCAAAAATAGGTTTTAGTCAAAAACGCCCCCCCCCCCTCTCCAGGTACCGCCCCTGCCTACTTAGGTATCGCCCCCCTTCCCTGCCAAAATCTGCCACTGACTAGTTGACTTGAATTCATATATTTTAAAAGTATATATTATCAACATAACAGTAGTGCCATCTGATGTATAATTTTCTATTGGTTTTTATTCTGTACGAGTTATAAAAGACTTCGTCTTTTAGATACTATGTTATTATAATGACAAATTAAAAAAAGAAAATTCGCTTCGAATATTATCTCGAATGGCTGCTATGAATTATGTTGTTACCGTTCAACGGCCAACAGCCGTAACGGCTATAACAACTGGTCATTTTACATCACCAACTGATTTTAATTTAATTGTTGCTAAAAATACACATTTTGAAATTTATATTATTAGTTCTGAAGGTTTAAAATTAGTTAAAGATGTTTGTATTTATGGACAAATTCATATTCTCAAATGTTTTCGATTACCTGTAAGAAAATTTAAATTTATTCAAATAAAATATTTCGAAATCTTTCTTTTAAATAGAATATGAATAAAGATATATTATTTATTTTTACTGACAAATATCAAGGAATGATCTTAGATTGTCGAAAAACGAATCATGATCAATATGAAATTTTAACTAAATGTCATGGATTATTAAAAGTAAATTATCAAATATTTTTTTCATAGGAATAAAATAACGATTTATTTTCCTAGGATACAGGTCGACAGACAGTTCGACAACCCTTATGTACAATTGATGCTAAACATGGTCTTATTTTATTACGTATATTTGAAGGAGTTATTAAATTAATTTACTTAAAAGATTTATCTTCAAAAGAATCATCATCAAAAAGTTTAGAAGCTTATAATGTTAAGTAAGACAAGAGAAAAAAAAGCTCGTAATTTAATTTAAAAATAAAAAATTTTCTTATAGAATTGATGAACAAAATATTATTGATATACAATTTTTACCTGGACATCAAAAACCAACATTTATTGTTTTACATCCAGTAAAATTATTTAATATTTCAAATATTTATAGTTCGAATTTGGTTTTTTTTAGCGAGCAAATGAAACATCAGTGATAAATCATGATCAAGAAGAATATCATATACGTACATATCAAGTTGAATTAAAAGAAAGAGATATTACGAAATTAATTTGGAAACAAGATATGACATTGAGTGAAGCATCATTTGTTATTCCAAGTAAATTTTCATTTGAAATTAATTCGGATTTTATTTTATATTCTATTTAGTTGGACAAGATAATTTTAGTTGTATTGCTATTGGAAGAAATGCAGTGGCTTTATATAAAGAAAATGATCGACCGTTAGAAGTTGAATCATCTTTACTTGATGTAAGTTATTTTTAATCATTTAGCAATATTATACATCATTTTTAAAGAGAATTGTTTCTAAAATCGAATGTTGTTATTGCATTTCATACTGATTAGTCCTTTTGACGCGATGAGACTCATCGGTAGGTTTCACTATATTTTAACATGCAATTTACTACAGAAGCGCTTTTTAATGTTACGCATTACATAATACACAATGTATCATCTGCCTTACTTTCACTATTATTTAAATCGTTTATTGCGCACGCTGACATTTCTCGTTAAAACGATGAAGATAGCAAAGTTTTTCATAACCGGTACAGATCTCTCACTTACTCTTGCTTGATTGTCTTATCATATCCAGAATAGGATTTCGAATATTAAGTGCAGATTATTCCATTTCTTCTAGCTTGTAATCAGAGAGTTTTCAGTTCAAATTACTTATTAATTGTTGTTTCGGATTAGATTTCAGCTTCTAAAATGCCATATCGAGGAATGAAAATGGTTCAAGACTACCATGTGACTACAACATGTTTATGTAGATTTCGTTACAACTTTTCTCGGTCTTAGGTTTTAAATTAGTTTCTCCTCGGAATTTGAAAATTTAGATTAAACTATCGCAAAATTTCAGTATTCTTTAGTGTTACAGACTGAAAAGAATGCGAAAGAAAAAATTGAAAGCTCCTTTCTTTATCTCACGATTGTTGCGTAATACAAACAAGGAAAACATCAGTGGATACATATGATAATGAACATATATGAAAGTTATTTTTTAAGGAAATCGATTAGAAATACTCTGCTATTTATGACTTATAAGTATAATGATAGAAACAATATAATTGTTTTCATTGCATCATAGGATGAAGCTTCAATCATTGGTTATTGTCCTATTGATGAAGATGGTTGTCGTTATTTATTAACTGATTATTCTGGTAAACTTTATTTACTTGTGCTTGAACGTGATAAACGTAATGGAAGTTCATCAACAACTATAACCGATATCAAAGTAATGTCTATTTATATAAATTCAATATTTCGAAATTTATTCTTTAGTTGGATCTTCTTGGTGAAACATCTATGTGTGAATATATAACTTATTTAGATAATGGTGTTACTTTTATTGGATCACGATTTGGTGATAGTCAACTTATACGAGTAAATTTTCTTTTTTTCTTTTCAATATCAATATTCTCTTCATTTGAATTTTTAGCTATTACCAGAACCACAAAATGGAAGTCATCTAGAAATACTTGAATCTTATACAAATCTTGCACCGATTGTTGATATGTGTGTTGTAGATTTAGAACGACAAGGTCGACAGGTGAGATACGAGGAAAAAAAATATTGACTAAAACAACGAGATAATACGAAACTAATTCTTTTTTTGATAATTAAACTATAAGATAAAAGATAACGAGTGATACCCCCAAGCAAAGGAATAAATCGAGAATAATGTATCAACTCCTTAAGTATACTAAAAAAGTTTGAATCGATTTGAAACTACGTCTAGTTAAATCAGTATAAATTCTAATAATCAGAGGATGAGTAGATTTGTAGTTCTATACAATTTTCTTATTTAGTTAATAACATGTTCTGGTAATGGAAAAGATTCATCATTACGTTTTATTCGAACTGGTATTGGGATTCATGAACATGCATCAATAGATTTACGAAATATCAAAGGTAAATTATTTTTTAAAGATAATTATTATTTAAACATTTGTTTTCATAGGAATTTGGGCATTAAAAATCGACAATCATTATGATAATCATCTTGTTGTTGCATTTTTTGATCAAACAAGGTAAATAAAATTTATCTGTTTTTATTATAATTGATTTGATTATTTTAGATTATTTCATTTACAAAATGATGAAATTGAAGAAGTTGAATTATCAGGATTTGATTTTCAACATCAAACATTATTTTGTGCTAATGTTATATCTGATCAATATTTACAAGTATTCAAAAAAAATTATCTTTTATTTATTTAATATTAAATTTTAGATAACAACACATTCGATACGTTTAATTGGTAATAATGGAAAAGATTTACTGATTGAATGGAAAAATGAACAGAATGAAATAACTGTTGGTTCATCAAATACAACTCAATGTGTATGTGCTAGTGGAAATCAATTATTTTATTTTGAAATTGGTCGATCTAGTTTAACTGAAATCAAGTAAAGCTTTTTTATAAATATACATATATAGAAGAATATTTTTTTCATTTAGTAAATGTAAACTACCATATAATATAGCATGTTTGGATGTAACACCATTGAATCCTCAAGAAGAACGTACTAGTCTTTGTGTTGTTGGTCTTTGGACACAAATATCAGTTTGGATTTATCGTTTACCAACACTTGATGTTTTACATAAAGAACCATTGACATCAGGTTAGTTATTAAAAGATTTCTTTAGTTACATCTACATAATATTTCTTTGTTTTTAATTTAGATACATTACCACGATCAGTAGTAATGATAACATTTGATTCTCAACCGTATGTTGTTATTTCATTAGCTGATGGTCCTATAGTTTATTATTTACTTGATACTGAACAAGGAATTTTATATGAACGAAAAAAAGTTTCATTAGGTACAAAACCAACAACTTTAACAGTATGTCAACGAACAGATTTATCACCAAATAGTACATCATCATCAAATGATCCTTCAACACAACGTACAGTTTTATTTGCTTGTAGTGATCGTCCATCAGTTATATCATCATCAAATACAAAACTTGTATTTTCTGCTGTTAATCTACGTGAAATTGTTTGTATGTGTTCATTTCATTCAGAATATTATGGAGCAAGTTTAACATTAGTTACCGATATGGGACTTATACTTGGTCGAATAGATGATATACAAAAGTTACATGTACGTTCATTAGTATTAGGTGAACCAGCAAGACGTATTGCATTTATGGAAGAAGAAAAAGCTTATATTATTTTAACACAATATATGGATATATTTCAAACAGATAATATAACACCAATTAGTAAACAAGCACATCAAAAAATAGATTGTACAACAACAATAAAAAATATTAATGATATTATACCTCCATCACAAAATGATGTTATTGATTCAATTGTAATCTTAGATCAACATACACATGAAGGTATATATCAATTTGATTGATATGATATTAACGAATTAAGCTGAGATTGAGAGACTAACTAGTGATTACACTGCATCGTTACCTTAATCTGTATGTATGCCCAAAATGTTTTTAGTCAAATTTGACTATTTCGAACCACTTGCCATCTAATAAATGTGATAAACTTCTAGATTTCGATTTTCCTAGTATACTTCTTTTCTTGTTTTGTGATCATAACGAATATGTCAAGTTATCCGGAAAATAAAAATCTCGAAAAGAAGGGTGTGATTGTGCAAGAAGAGTAGTCATTATCTATGATTCACACCTACATTCACCCTCATCCACAGCTACAACAACGACATCGATCGTACCGAGCATCTCGAAGGATTCTCACTTCTAGTAGCTTCAAAGAAATAAGCTCATCAGATTGTCTCTAATATTTCTACACCTTTTACTTATCTATCATTGATAAAGTTCGAATAAAACTTTTCCGGATTACTTGACATCACTATCATAGCAGTTACGATAAGTCAATGAAAATAGTCTTTAGTTGAATCTAAATTTTATTATTACCAAACATAGACACAAGTTTTCTTTCTCATTATTTTTCCCCGACATTCTTTGTTATAGTTTCTAAAATAAATTTTACTACTTTAGCTCGTGTATCAGTTCGATTATTAAATCGTGAAGAAGCTTTAAGTGTATGTGTAATAACATTTGCTGATGATCTTTCATCGTCATATATTGCTGTTGGTACTGCAATTATATTTGAAGATGAAGATACACCAAAAGTTGGTCGTGTTATATTATATCGTTATAAAAGTGGTCATTTAAATATGGTTACTGAAAAAGAATTAAATGGTGCACCACATGCTATGTTAGCATTTCAGGGCAAACTTCTTATTGCTGTTGGTAGTTCTGTAAGATAATAATACTAAAATTTTATTTAATAAACTAAATTATCTTGTTTTTTTAGATACGTTTATATAAATTCTCACCACAAAATCATGAATTAATACAATTAACACAATATTTAGGACATATTGATTGTTTACAAGTGAAAATAAAAGATGATTTTGTTTTATTTAATGATTTAATGAAATCTATAACTGTATTACGATATAATACTGATGAAGGAAAATTTGAAGAAGTAAACATATTTGAATAAATTTATTCGATTAAATTAATTTATTTTATAGATTGCTCATGATGTTCAACCACAATGGACGATGGCATGTGAATTTTTTGATGATGATACATTTATATGTGCAGAAGATGGTGGAAATTTAATTTCATGTCATAAAGATAGTGGTTCAACAAAAGAAAATGAAAGAAATGTATTGAAAGAACTTGGATTATGTCATTTAGGAGAAAATATTAATGTATTTCGACATGGTAAATAGACTTTTGTTTTTAAATGTATTTCTGTCGATAATCTACTTTATGAATTTTACAAGCAAATAGATTCGTCAAAAATTGTTACTTTTTATAGAAAGAATTCGCAATATATTTATTGGCATACTGCTAGTAATATTAGCCAATATCGTAGAATAGAACTGTTTGCAGAATAATTATCAGATTAAATTAATAACATATGAAGTAAATAGTTTTGAATAATCTTAGATAAATGGACTAGTCTAGTCAGTTCAGTTCTTTACTCGTGCGTAACAAGATAAAGTACGAAATAGAGAAAAGGAAAAAATCATAATAGAATTTCGCTATTTCATTTTTACTTATTGTATAATATAGGTTGTCTTGTAACACAACAAACAGCAGAATCATCAATATCAGTCGATACATGTACTTTAATGGGTGGAGTATCGGGTTATATTGGTCTTCTTCTTCAATTAACTCCACCATTATATCAATTACTTATGTCAGTACAATTAGCTTTAGCTGAATATGTTCCAAGTGTTGGTAAAATTGATCATGGTACATGGCGTTCATTTGAATCGGATGGACGTTCAGATGTTTCATGTGGTTTTGTTGATGGTGATCTTATTGAAACATATCTTGATTTACCAAAATCAGTACAACAAGATCTTATTATAGATTTACGCGTATGTTCAAAAACAAGTCTTTTTTTCTTTTATATAAATTTTCATTTTTAGGGAGAAAATAATACTCAAATCAATACAACAGTCGAAGAACTAGTCAAAATTATCGAAGAACTTGCACGAATACATTAGACTATAAATAAATCAATAAATATATATATATATACATCAGCCTGTGTGTAATTCTTGTCTTTTTTTTTTTTTGTAAACCTTGATTCGATCAAAAACAGAAGCTAACAGAAAATTTTCTATACCTGCATTAAAACTTCTTTTACTTTAGATGGTTTTAGTAATTAATGAACAAATTTATTCTAATACATGTTCACTAGAAAATCTAGCACAACATAAAGATTTAATTCATTCTTCTTGTGAATTTGCTAAAACAAATGAATATAAACAATCTGTAGAAGATATATCAAAAACTATTTATGTTCATCAACGTGAATTTGCTGTATTAGCAAAAAATGATCCAAATGGATTTTATTTAATTGGAAGTGATGATGCAACAACATGTCATATACTTGTATTAGATAATCAATACGCTGTTGGATTAATGCATTTAGATGGTGGAGATACGAGTCAAAGTATCGAACTTATGTTACAAGAAATGAAACAGTATGCACCTGAAAATGTGAATTATGATGTTTATCTTGTTGGTGAGCGAGAAAATAGAAATCTATTATTGATATTTGCAGATAAATAGAATGAATGAGTTGTAAAAGAACTTACGAGCAAAAATTTTCTTTTATTGATATTGACAGTTGTATGAGAAAAGAAACACTTGGTCTTTCAGTAGATAATAAAGATAGTTGTATTTAAAGAAAAAGCAATATGATTTGTTTTATAAAATTTAATAAAAGAACTTTGGAATTGATAGAACTTATCAATAGATTCGAATTTTTCCAACTATACTAAACATTACTAGAGAGAAACTAATCTCGTAAATTTTACGTTACTTATCGTTTGATTATTATATAAGAATAAAATATTTCTAACTATATATGATTTTAGGTGGTTTTCTTGATAGTTCCGATCGGCAATATTCTCTTAAATTAAGCAATGAAGTTCTCAATCTATTTTCTAAAATGCCAAATATTTCATTTTATCTTAAACTTGCCGCTATAACACCATATAATGATCATATTATTAATAATATTCATTATCCATTAATATATGGTATTTGTTTTAATGTCAATACAAAATCTATATGTAAAATGAATTTTATTGATTATGGACCAGCATTTCGTTTACGTTCAGTTTATGTTTCAGTTGATAATCATATTGCATGGTGTATTTATTCATCATTGAAAGGAAATGTGACACTTAAAGAATTTTTTATAGATAGAAATCTTATTCGACGTTATTATCAACCTTTATATATGTATTATTTTTCTGATGATCAAAAAATACTTTCTATGACATCAACATCACCTGAACAAGAACGTTCATCATATTTATTACATATGAAAAAAACTATTGTATATATTTTGAAATATTCAAAAGAAATATCTGAATGGTTTGATAAACAAACACATTCAATTGTTTATTATCGATTAAATGATAAATGGATAACTGATAATAAAAATATTATTGAAGATATTGAAATTTAATAAATCAGCATCTTACTTTGTTCTTTTTTTTTAAGATAAAAAAAATAAAAAGTAAAAGTTCTCATGTGGAGTCGATTAGTTTCCGTAAACAGACAATCTCTGTTATCATCAGTAAAAATATTTAAACGATTACAATCATCAACACAATATTATGCTATAAATGATGATATTTATGGTCTTACAGATGATCAAAAACAGGTTGATTTATTTTTCTGTTTGATTCAAAAAGATTCTTATGCTTTTTTTTTGTTATCAAAATAGTTACGAGAAACTGTATTCACATTTGCACAAAAAGAATTAGCACCATATGCAAATGAAATCGATAAAACGAATACATTCCCAAAACTTCGTGTAAAATATCATAAATGAATTCGATTTGAAAATATATAATAGATTGTCGTTTTTTTATAGGAATTTTGGAAAAAACTTGGTGACGTTGGTCTTTTGGGTATTACAGCACCTGGTAAATTTTAATGTTTTTTCTTTAAAATTTGATCATACTAATATGATTTTAATATAAAAATATCATGCTTGATTCAAAATTAGATATTAGTGAGAATTTCTCAGAAAAAAAATCCAAAATAATCGAATAAAAACCAAATCAATGGATGTAGGCGATAGATTAATATATCACCCGCATCGACCTTCAAGCATTTCATCGTAAAAAACTTTGACTATACATTTGTATACTTATTATCTTGTTCTGACTAATAGTGTACATAATTGTCTGTGTCTATAAACAAGTATTGTTTTTCAAACCTTGATATGGTTACTAATAATGTAAATCTTTCGATATTTTGTATATAAATATGATTCAATATAATTTTCAAGAATTTTTTCTTTTATTATTTGTTAAAATTTGATTTTTCAGCTTTATTTTTGTCATAGCTTCTTTTCGAAAAGCAAATGTAATATTTAATGAGTTATATAAAACTTCTGACACGACTTGTTTCATGACTAGTCTCTAATGATTATCAGATTCGGATAAAACACAAATGTATTAAAAATGATGTTCGAGCTCAGAAATTTTCAATTTCGATTAAAACTCTTCGTAAATCCATATAGAAAGAAATATAATCTTTATAAGACCAGTTTAATTGATTTAAACTCATTGTAATATCTAATAATCATCTATACATATTTTTATGAAATTATTTTTTAGTTGAATATGGTGGTTTGGGTTTACATTATACTGAACATTGTATTGCTATGGAAGAAATCTCACGTGCAAGTGGATCAATTGCATTAAGTTACGGTGCACATTCAAATCTTTGTGTTAATCAAATTGTTCGTAATGGAAATGATACACAAAAACAAAATTATTTACCAAAACTGATTACCGGTGAACATTTTGGCGCATTAGCTATGTCGGAACCAGGTTCAGGTTCTGATGTTGTTTCAATGAAATTAAAAGCAGAAAAAAAAGGTTTGTTAATGATTCGTTTTACTTTCATAAGAATAATTGAAGGATAAATTTTGTGTATCGAATGTAATTATTCCCATATCATTATAATTGATATATATAAACGCCTGTATTCAAGTATCAATATCTATAAATAAAGATTTTGTAGCTTTTTAATGAGTAATATACGTACAAATATGATGCGGTCCATTGATTACTTATATACGAAACATAAATGTATTCATTTTGATCAAACGATACAAAAATGATTATGGGCAATGGTGTAAGTTTTTATACAACTCCTTACGGTTCGGCACCATTTGTAGGTTTATTAGCGAACTGTAATCAAGGATTAACAACATCTACTCAACAACCTATACAAGGTTCTTATTATAATTCCCCATATCAACAACAACAACAACAATTACCATCTCATCAATTAACAAATAATGAACAAGATAATGCTTCATTATTTAAATTATACGATTTTAATACAAATAATCAAAGTGAAATAATACGTTTTATATTTTATTTTGCTGGTATTTCATTTAAAGATAAACGTGTTAAACAAGAAGAATGGGATAGAGTTAAAGATAATATACCTATTCAACAATTACCTATATTACGTGTTAATAATCATTTTAAAATTTATTATTTAAATAATATTATACGTTATTTAGCACGAGAATTTTGTTTATATGGTACAGGAAATCAAGATTTTGCTATTGTCGATATGATTTTTGAAATCAATTCAGTATTTCAAGAAAAATTCTTCGAACAAATGCATAGTACAACAAATATTGAAGAACGAAAAATGATTTTATCACAATTTATTGTTAATCATGCAATAAAATATTTAAATCAATTAGAAAAATTTTATAAAATCTTTAATCGTAATGGTCCATTTTATTTAGGAACACAAATCTCACTTGCAGATTTAGTTGTTTATCAAACAAATAATTATTTAATTGATATTGATCCAAAAATACTTGATAATTATTCTCATTTAAAAGAAGCATATAATCATTTAGAAAAACATCCACAAATAATTCATTATTTAAACAATAGAAAATATTCGAAAATAAAAAAGAAACGTAATGTTACACTTTCACCAACATCACATAATATGTATCATTCGTATCAAAGATATCAATCATATGATGGACGAAAATCTTCTCGTCATCGTCATCGACGTCCAAAAGAACCAGTTTTAGTTGTTCAAACAAAAAAAGATGGAAAATCATCGAATTCTCAATCAAAAGACAAAGAAACACCAGTACATTCCAAACAAGAATCTAAGTCACCGAATACGAAACAAGATGAAAAGAGATCAACATCACCACGGTCAGTTGATGTCATACCACAACCACCAAGAGTTACTGAAGTTATACCGCAACCACCGCCCTTAACTGAATTTATACCACAACCACCACCAGTAATTGAACTTATACCACAACCACCACCATTACCCATAGCCGTATCACCACAATTACGAATCCCTGAAACGATATCAATACCATCACCATTACCTGACGATAAATCGCACTCAATCTTTGGAGACAAATCTGAATCTATTCATGATTAATTCTTTTTTTTTCTATATAGAATATTTCAATTAGCGAGATAGATTATAATAAAAAAAAAGATATATTTCATTGTATTTATAGCAATTGTTGAAAAAGAACTTTACGTAGTTTTTTTTAAAATTTTTCTTTATATGAACAAATAATTGTATTTATAAGCAAATATAAGATAGAATTAATTGATAATATATATTTTGAATTATTTTATGATGAAAATATTTTTCAGGTGATTATTATGTTCTTAATGGAAATAAATTTTGGATTACAAATGGACCAGATGCTGATGTACTTGTTGTTTATGCTAAAACAAATCCATCGACTGAAAAACCTCAACATGGTATAACAGCATTTCTTATTGAAAAAGTATGAAATTATCGAAAATAATATTAATTTATTAAGAAATATTTTTAGGGTATGGAAGGTTTTTCAACTGCACAAAAACTTGATAAAATGGGTATGCGTGGATCAAATACATGTGAACTTTTATTTGAAGATTGCAAAGTTCCTGGTAAATCATATAAAATAAATCAATTTATATATAAAACGAAATTTTTGTAGCAAAAAATATACTTGGGAAAGAAAATCGTGGTGTTTATGTATTAATGAGTGGTTTGGATTATGAACGTCTTGTACTTGCAGCTGGTCCTGTTGGGTAAGACTTATATTATAGAATAGACTTTATTTCAATATAAATAACTGACATGAATTATGAGAAAGAAAACGATCCTATCCGCATATTTTATTTCTCTTAGAAAAGTCAAGAAGAAAATCTTTCCTATCCTTATGTATTAATCTTTAGTTTGATGCAAGCTTGCTGTGATACGGCTTTTGAATACGCACATGTACGCAAACAATTTGGTAAACCAATTGGTACTTATCAAGTAAGATTATTTACCTAATTTTTTTGTAATAATTTCTAAATAAATTTCAGTTAATCCAAGCAAAAATAGCTGATATGTATACAACATTAAATGCTTGTCGTTCTTATTTATATTCGACCGCACGAGCTGCTGATAAAAATATTGTTAGCAATAAAGTAAACGAACTAATTTTGTTTTTTTTTCATTTATAAAATTTTTATTTGATTTAGGATTGTGCTGGTGTTATATTATATTGTGCTGAAAAAGCTACTCAATTATGTCTTGATGGTATACAAATTCTTGGTGGTAATGGTTACATTAATGATTATGCAACAAGTCGTCTTCTTCGTGATGCAAAACTATATGAAATAGGTGCTGGTACAAGTGAAGTTCGACGATTACTTATTGGCCGTTCGATTAATGCAGAATATGGGATCAAATCTTAGATCTAATGAAAAATGACTCACATGAACAGAATATATAAAATTAGATTTAAATCATTTTTTATTTTGTTCATTTTGTTTTCCATCAATAAAATTGGATCTTACGAAATTGAAGATATAAATAATACTTGCAATGGGCTATTAAACTGTTTAGAAAATATATAAGAAAGATTTTGAGTAATATCAGTCTATTCTAATACATATATAAATATGATTTAACTGGATGAAAAGGTTATAATTGGTACATAAAAATATCTGTCTGTTGTTTTGAAAATTCATTTTATATAAATAATGTGATATACTAAGACTAGTATGATGATTTTTCTCCATATAGTTCATTACCTAGAATGATATGAGAGACGAGAAGCGGTATAATAATCGATGTATAGTTCGCAATCGAGGTGATGATTTATTCGTTCTATCTTATCTGTATACATATATATATAAGAATCGTTGCGTAGTTTCTTTTCACTTTTATATTTTATACGATGGCAAATATGGTTCGTATTTAAACTAACATCGATATATATTTCATTGGATTTTCTCGTTATAGTTTTCATTTAGCTTTGCATTGATTTCAGTGATTGTTTTTTGTGCCAACAGTGAAAGAGTAGCCTTTCGTATGATTTATTTATCAATTAATTTTATATACTTAATTGATTTGTATATTGATAGGTTTATTCCCTTCGGATACTTTTGAAAAAACTGCTTTATTTGGTCGATTCCAAGAAGCAGTCGAAGATACCAATCGATTATTACAACCTGTTATTGATTCGTAAGTTCAAATATTTATTTTATTTAAATGAATTTCTTCTTTAAAGTTTTTCTAATGACGTCGTACCTGAAGTCGATCAAGATCGATTTAGTTAGTATTATCTTAAATCTATTTCTTTCTTTTTTTCGACATAAATCTTCATCATTTTTAGCATCAATCTCATGTTATCGTGTTCGCGCAAATATTAAAAATGCTTATTTACCAGATAATACAAAATATTTTGTATGTCGTGATGAATATCGTTATGAAATTTTTACATGTCCAAATGGTGGAATCTTTAATGAAACTGCAAGAGCTTGTATTGATTTATGTGAACAAAAAAAACCTTGTTTAAATCAAGGACAATGTATAATCTTACCTGATTTAAAATTAGAATGTGTTTGTCGACGAGATTGGACTGGTGAACGATGTGAAATACCAAAAAGTGCTTGTGTCAATGATCCATGTGGTGAAGGTAATGAATGTCGAAAACTCAACGCATTAGATTATTCACAAGATTATGTTTGTATTTGTGGTAAACAACAAACTTATGGCAAAAGTTGCGATCGAAGTATATAATTCATTTTATATGAATTTAAAATATGATATTTTTTTTTTTCATTTACAGGTGTACCAAATCCTTGTTTAACAAGTAAAACACAATTTCATCCATTTGCATTTAGTCGTCATGCTTATATTAATTGTGATAAAAAAACTATCTTTTTTCAACCATGTAATTCAAATCTTTATTGGGATCAAGAAAACAAACGTTGTGATCGATCATTACCAGATTTATTACGTTCACCATTTATTAGTTTAATAACAACAAAGTAAATAAATTGATTGCTTTTTCTTAAATATATTTTATTGTTATATTTTAATAGCGATGATAAACATTATGATCATATTAAATCTGCTCAATGGCAAAGTAAGAATTTATTATTTAAAAAAAATATAAAATTTTTTATTTATTTTAGATAATGTTGTTATGGAAAAATCACAACCAATTACTACCGATCGATCTGGACAATGGCAACAAAATAGTAGGTTTTTGTTTGATCTATAGAAATTATTAAGCTAAGATTTATATCACCGGAATAAGAAGTCACATTCATGTATAAGATTTTTCTCTTATAAATAATGCGAAGAGAATCTTGATATACTTTTCGAAATTAATCATTAAAGAAAAAAAATGCAAATTGATTGTGGTCAATTAAATCTAAATTGAGATCATAAACACGAGTTCTAGTGGACTTTAAAACCTATCGAAATCTCATTTTTTCAATAAAACAAAAATTCATATTGAATATATACAAATTAGATCAAGTTTCAAACATGAGAACACCATCGAATCAACGTTTTGTTTCTCAAACAGAATCATTACAAGGTAATATATATTTCTTTCTTGATTATGTTATACATCTTCATGTTATTTTAGATTCAAATCAACAACTTTTGAATAATCAATATATGGAAACAGCAACAGTACCACCAAAAATATTTCATTTACAAGGTTTATTTGATTTCTGAATAAAAAAAGAAATATAATAAATATGATTTAGGTTTCTCATCTCGAAATTCTAAAGGACAACAACCACAATGGTCAAACAGTGGAAATGGTATGTTTAGATTAGATTTAATTTTAATAAGAGAACTGTTTTGATACATCTTTGTAGATCAATTCCAAGCATCATCAGATTTTCAAACACAATATACTGCTCAACCCCAATCATGGCAAGGTACTATAAACTGATTTTCTTACTATCGAGTTGCTAGTTTCGCTTATTGAATATGTATGAAATCGAATGAAGATTATTGTCCATCTAATGAGAAAGACGGAAAAAAAGTTTTTGAGTTGAATTCTCTGTTAAAATGCAGGAAAAATATTTTACTTCAAATATGAATGTAATTTGTTATTTTTTTATTAAATAGTTTCAAATCAACAACAACAAACACGAACAGGTCTGATTTCTTTTATTAATATTCATATTTAATAGTTAAATTTTAGGTCAAATGCCATCATCTAATTTCGAAACAGAAAATGGTAATGCAGCTGCATCACAGGGTAATTTTACAATTGAAGATAATTTCCTAATATTTATTTATTAATTGAATAGGTGTTACACAATCTTTGTTTGGATGGAAATCTAATCCACAAGGTATGTTTTTGTCAAATTTTATAACTTTAATATAAGTTAATATTTAGGATCTTCCAATAAAATGAATGAAAAATCTACTTTCGGTATGTTTTATGATTTTCTAAAGTATTCATAATTGAAACTTATTTATTTAGATTCGATGCCAACAGTTCAATTAAAATCATGGAAACAATGATTAGAACAATATGCTTAAACAGATACATTTCATATGTATTCTTATTTGTTTTGTTTTTACTTTAAAAAACCGTTTTTCAAATGTTATTCATTAGAAAAACGAAATAAAAGATTTTATAACTCTTTCTCATATCTATTCTAAATATCAGACATTCATCGAAAGATTTCGAACAAAACCTTAGCATATATCAATAGATTCATCGGCCAAAACAAACTTTGATGTAGTCTTCAGGGTGCCTATCTTTTAGTCATTGAAAAAATGTTGATTTATAGTGAAAATATCGAAAAGAAAAAGTAGAAGAAAAGAAGTCGAAGAAAAAATTGCCGAACGAAAAATAAATATCGACGCAAAAATTCATCGGAAAAATAATGTCGATCGTGGGAAATGTCGAAAATTTTGAGATGTCATTATTAAATGATAATGAGAGTGTGGGTAGAATAACAAGAAAAACGCTGACACCAAGATTCCCACCCACACTCACACCCTAATTTCCTATACTAATATATATATCCTCTCTTTTGTTCAACAAAATAAGATAAGATGTTCATCTTTCTCATAAAAGATTATTTTCCATTCATTCGACTTTTTCTTCATTGACATTTATTTTCGACAATTTTTCCTTCGACTTTTATTTTTCGATATTTTTTCCTTCGCCATTTCCTCCTCGGCGTTTTCAATACAAACCAAAAAATGTTTCATTATTTCCGTCGTATTATATTTCTTTAGTCCTTATAGTATAAACAATTATCATCAAAATAAAGAATGTCTTTTTTTTTTGCAAACACACAAATTCACAGAAATATAGTCGAGTCAAAGAATACACACACGCAAAATATTAAATAATACAACATATAAATGAGACTATATATATATAATATAGAAAAAAGGGTAAAATCAAAAACAAGAAAAACAAAATTTCAATGAAGAAAATCTCGTTCAAGAGTATCAGATGAATGAAATAATTTTTTTTTATCAACTGAGGGTGGTAAAACTTTAGTTTTATGTTCTACTTGTTCTTCTGTATCAATATCAAGTAAACAAGGATGATTTAATTGTGGTTGAGAATTTGATGTTTTTATTGGCATACCAAATGATTGTACCATAGGTGTAGTTGTTTTTGATGATTGTGCTGAATAAAATCTATCATCACCATCATCATTAATTGTCTGTTCATCTTCTTCTGGTGTACTAGTAATTTTTGTTGAACGATTATAATGTTTATCAACTAATTGAGAATCTGAATGACTTGTATTTATTGGTCTTGATGATCGAGGAATAAAAGAAAGTGCTAGAGAATTCGGTCGAGTAGATGAATAATTAGGTCGTGCTCGAGAAGTATTTGTTTGAGTTTGTATATTTGTTATTGGTGTTGAACAAGTTCGTTTATGTTCTTTTTTAGTTAATGGAGATGGAGATGTATTTGTTGAAGATGACGATGTCGAAATTGGTTTAGATTTTGTTTCACTTGTTGAACGAAAAATAGTTTCATGAAGAGGATTTCTTATTGTTGTTGTTGGAGTTGAAATTAAAGAAGAGGAGGAGGATGCTGTCGATAATGAAGATTGAGTAGGTAGACGACGACCAAGTCCAATACTAGCTAACATAGAATTAATATCAAAAACAGCACGCGCTAATGAACGATCATTTGGTGTTGAACATGTGGAAGGAGAAGAAGAATAACCTATGAAAAAATAAATTCATTCATTTAAATAAAGAGAAAAACAAAATAAAAGTTAAAGTGCAAAAGAAGCGATATCTAACATGTGCTCTCTATTAATCAAATATACGAAGAAGAAGAAGAAGAAGTAGTCAAATTTAAGTGTTAATTAATAGTATTTTTCTATCTATGTATATATATATTACGAAGAACTCTTGCATACATAATATATTAACAACGATCGATTGTTTCTGTATATAAATGAATATTATATATATATATATAAATATAAAAATGTTAGTTTTTATTTTTATATTTTATTAGATTTATAAAACTTACTTTTATCATCTGACTTTTCTGAAAAAATAATATTAGAAATATTTTTTTTTTGTTCTTGAATTTATTTATTTTTTTCTATTTACCTAATTTTTGATTTGATCCAATAATAACGGGAGCTGATTTTGTACTTGATATTGTTGTAGTATCATCATTTGTATTTGTAGTTGATGTAGTTTCTAAATACCATTTTGAATCACCTGGACGTATATTTGTTGTTTTACCATGTTTTCGTTTCGTTGCTGATGATGCTGACCATGTTTTTGGTTTACGCCAACGTGAATGTTGTTTTATAGTTGATGAAGATTTTGTTTGATTAATTGGTAAACAACGCGAAGGTTTATCAGGAGATATTGGTGGATGGTTTAAATCATGTGGATGAACTGAATAGAAAAAATCAATTTATTTTTATAATATAAATTAAATAAAAGAAGAGTAATTATTTTAATCGAATTAAATTCTATAAGATATATAAGATAATTAAGAAGCATGTCTATTATTATGTGAAATAGAAAGCAGATATAAAAAGTTAATAAGAACTTATTTTTAATAATATTATGATCCCATTTTGAATTATTTTCTTACCATCATTATTTATTAAATATTCTTCATCAAATATTCTATTTATAGTAAGATCTCCACTTGCTAGAAATATACAATTATGGTAATATTCTATCTATTTGATTTCTTATTATATTTTGTTACAAAAAACTAGATTAGTTGGTTTTTTTAATTTGATAAAATACTTACAAGTTAATGTTCGAAGTCGATTTAAATTTGGTGTTGTTGGTGTACTAGTACTTGTATATTTACGATGAGAATTAGTAGATGAGCAGGTTGTTGATGATAGAGAATTTGGAATAGGTGATGATGAAGCATATTCATGATGATGACGATGAGTATTATGATCACGACAAATAGATATTATATGACGAAAATCTAAAGGAAATTAAAATGTAAAATATTTAATTTTTAATTCTATGAAACAAACCTTTTGGACTACTAATTAAATCTGTAGCTGCTGTTGATGAAAAATGTCCATTTCCATTAAGTGTTGCATGTAGAAGTGAACGCATAAAACGTCCTGAACGTTTTTGTATTTTTGGTGTTTGTTGATGAAGACGTTCTTGGTTATTCGCTAGCATTAATAATGATAATTCACGTTCAATAACACTCATTTCACGATCATGTAATTCACGTTCCCATTGTTCTAATTGCATACGTTGATGTTTTTGTGCAAGATCTAACTGAAACATAGCTTGTTCACGATCATGAATTTCCTGAAAAAGAAACAAAAAATATATATATTTAATATTCTAATCTTTTTACTTTTTCTTTTTCTTTAAATTCTTCAAATATATCTTGAATTTCTTTCCGCCAGTCTTGTTGTAATGACGAATAAGATTCTTCATTTGTTTCCATATTATATAACTGATTATTTGCATATTTTTCTTCAATTATTGTATTAATTTGATCATATAACTCACTAAATGTTGGACGGTCTTCTGGATTAATTTGCCAACAATCTAATCATTACAAAAGATAAACATCATAGCAAAGAAAGAAAATATATATATACCTTTCATTAATTGTGAGAATTCTTCTGGACATGTACTTGGAATAGGAAGTGAATATTGATTAGTAGCAATACCATAAGCAACTTGAGGTTGATCGAAACCCTTGTAAGGAATTTCACCCGTTAAACATTCCCAGAGAAGAACACCAAAACTAAAAATGACAATATTTTTTGTTATGGTTATAAGTCTGTAAAAAGAAATCACTTGTCTTTTCCTCCATCTTTATCGATTAATCTAGCCTGGTTCGATAAGTTAATGTTTTTTTCTCTTTCTGTAAGAATAACTCAATCTACAAAATAAAATCAGTAAGCTGATTTCTCCTTGAAAACAACTACTCCTATGAGGCTCTAATTCTAAATCTTTCCGACATTAATCAATACTGTTCAAAGCAAAAAAATATAGTTCAATAATCAGACATATTCTCTTATGAATTATTTCTGACATCTAAAAGAAGATCTACTCAAATTTAATACTTTTCGATTTTAAATTAAACTCGAATGTTTTTTAGAAATAATATAATCGATCTTTTGCTTGACATAAGTCACTATTCCTTAGGGAATATAATTAAATTAAAATGACAATATATCGTGACTGACTTCTCTCTTTCCCTGTATGTATATATGCATCAAAGGATTAATCTGAAATCAACTCATCGATTGTGAATATATTCTCATTACCTCCATGCATCTGATTTGGTTGAAAATTCATTAGTTCGAATACATTCTGGACTCATCCAAGCATATGTTCCAGCAGTTAATACACCTGATGTTTGTAATTGTTTTTCTGCAAGTCCAAAATCAGTTATTTTTAATGTTTTGTCTAAAAGTTCACTATCATCATGAATATTTTCAATATCTTCGAAAATTAAAACTAAAATAAAAATATATAAATTTATTTGACTTATTATTTTTTTTTTATTTACTATTTGAACATTTCAGATCACGATGAATAATATGTCCTAATGATTCGTCATGTAAATATTTTATTCCATCAGCAATTTGTTTTGCATAATGAATAAATACATTTGGATAAAGACCAGATTGTCTTTTTTCTAATAATTGATTTAATGCTCCACCTCGTGCATATTCCATAACAAGATAAAGATTATTTGTTTCTATTGATGAACTTACACCAAATAATTGAATTATATTTGAATGTTTTAAATTCGAAAAAACTCGTGCTTCACGTAAAAGACCATCAATAACATTTTTATGTACAGTACTCGACTGATCATCACTATGAGTTTTATATGACGGAGATCTTTTAATCGCATTAAAAGATGTTAATGATTTCGCTGTTTTTATTGCTACATCAACTTCACCGAATTTTCCATAATGAACATGACTAAAAACAAAAACTAGTTTTATATAATCAAACATAATTCAATTTGTCTATTTAAATATTCAGATATTTAAAAAAACTACTATTTTCTTACCCAAAACCACCAACACCAATCAAATCTTTAATTTGTAAATCATTATAATCGATAGTAGGTAAATTTGGTACTACACTTGCTACAAAATTTGCTGGAAATATTCCAACAGATTCTGAATCAATAAGTCTTCCAGCCCACCATCCTTCTGAACCGGAAATTTCTTTATCTTTAGATAAAACTTCTAATATACTTCCACGTCTTTAAAAATAAAGCAAAAATTTGTATTAAAAGATTTTTCTAAAAATTCATACTTTAATGTTAATTCATCATCTCCTTTACTTGTATAATCATAGATAACATGTAAGAGTTCATCATTATTATTCATAATTAATGATGAATCTATCAAGCACATAATGTCCTATACAAGCAATCAATAGAAGACTTCTTTTCTATTCATTATAAACATTAAAATTTTATTTATAATATTCTAAAAAAGAAAAAGAACACTTTTCTTTTTTTCGACTTTCATTTTTATTTACGCGACGACAGACATTTTCTTTTTTCATCCAATTAAATGAACAAATTACTAGTGACATCTTACATCTTGAAAATTATAACTTATATATATTTTATTTTCATCTTTTTAGGAAAATAATTTATTTCAACTTATTTTTTTTCATTTCTTAAATTACTTTTAATATAAAGATATATATTATAATTATGAACATTTTTGCCTATATGAATTTCGTTTTCCCGTCCAAATCAAATCCATCGTTCGTTCGTTCGTTTAGCATATTATCAACATGATGAGCAGCAGTAAACGTAAATATTTCGCTATAAAAGATGATTTATCATCATCATCATCATTATCAACAAAAAAACGTTTATTACAACTTGTGTAAGTTTAATAAGTAATGAAAAACGAAAATTTATTTCAAGTTTTCTTTAGACCATACAAAATAAAATCAACATTTATTTCTCAATCGAATATTTGTTATCTTAATCAATTACCAGTTGAAATGCGTGATTTAATTTTCTTAAAATTATCTCGTAAGTTTTGTTATTCTTTTCATTTATGTTCAATTTCTAATAAGTTTTATTTTGTCTTAAGCATATGATCTTCATCAATTAGCTTGTACGAGTAATGAATATTTTTCTATTATTTTAAATTTTCTTCGATCATCAATGGGTACTCGTTATATTAAAACTGTATTAGAAATATCACCGAATCAACGACGATCAGGAGCTTGGGAAAGACTCGGTAAGATAATATGATGTGAGTATTTTATCAATATTCTAGAAATTATAATTAGGTCGATTGTATGGATTAATGACAAGTCTAGTACCAGTTGCGCGTCGTATTCAAATTATTAAAGAATTACTTTTTACAAAGGTAAATATTTTCAATTGTACTTTTTTTTGAAGATACAAAGAAATTCTTTTATAATCGAGTAGAATATAAAAGATAATCAATATGTCAAGTTAAGAACTTATGTAGTCAATGATTTATATCTATTTGAGATTACTTAAGTAAAAGTATGGATAATAGACTTTGCATTAGATCAAATCATTATTTCTTATCTATTACTCATACATACGTATGTATCAAGGTTAATCGCATAATTCTATGATAGTTATTTAATTTTGTAAATGTTCTTCCATCAATACATATGTCCTAGAGAAGATTAGCATATCTAAGTATCAAGGGAAAAGCTTTTTACTAACAATTCTGATGTATATTTTTGACTACTGTATAAAACATTCAAGAAAACAATTTTGTTCTATTTCTAATGCGTATAGTCTTCAAATATGAGTCAGTAGTACTGTACGAACGATGGTTGCTTGTACAAGTGTCTATGTAAAGCATTTTATTATTAATGAGACCTTAATCATGCATAGACAAGGATGTACTATAGTATCGATCACGGTCTGCGAAGGGAGATGCAAATTTCCACCCTGTATACATCTTAATACTCCTTTTCGATCGCATTTCTCTATTTCAATAGCTAAATCTAACGAGTGATGGTTCAAATACTGAAGATTTATGTCATATTGGTCGATTTTTTGGTGAAGCAACAAAACATTGGTCTGAACGAGAAATTTCGTGGGCATTTTCTCAATTCGATTCTTATTTACAATTAAAGAAAAAGATTGATCGATTTTATTCATGTGAACATGGTATATTTATTATTTAAAAAAGAAATACATATTGTTGATTTTTATTTTTTTTCTTAGTTGGAATTGAAACACGACTTGAACAAACAATTCGTTCTTGTTTTCGTTTGGTTTATTTTGATTTTATTCGACTTCATGCACATCGTGGTTGTTTATTAAATGTTATTCTTTATAAACAACCTATTTGGTTTCAAGCTCGACTTATTTATTTATTATTTGGACCAGTATCATCAGATAAAATTGATTGGGAAAAATTTTCTCGTGATCGAACAAATTTTTTTATTCATCCAAATGTTGATGAAGAACAAGCATATTTTGATTTAAGTCGAGCTTTTAATGTACTTAATCGATCAGTACATGCTCAAAAAGCATGGAATAGTAATAGTAAATTAGCTTTATTAAATGAACTTATTGGTAACAAAAGAAAACGATTTTATTTAAATAAATTCTACAAAATTAACCTTTTCTATTTTAGCACAACCAATTCCATGGAAATCCGAATATGTTGCTGAATTATTATTTTATTGTGGTAGAGAATTATTAACTAATGTATTGATTGCTTTTGCTGTAAGTATGAATTCAGTTAGACTTGCAGGTCTAATGAAAACAATTTTCAAAAAACTAACTATAGTTAAATCTACAAAATGATTTCTTCATTTTTAATAACTGATGAGTCGAGATATTCGATATTGATCATAGTCTTACCATTAGAATTGAATAGGTATTTAACTTAAATTTGAAATGGTCAGTATATATTTGAGGATGTGGGTAAAAGATAGACACTCACACCCACAGTGTTTTATCCAGTGGATGAGTGCCGCCCACCCTAAAATTTGATCTGCTCACCCGAAAAAATACAGTAGCTGTATATTTTGAGGCGGGCACTGAATGAACGCCGCCCACCCTAAATTTCGATTCCGTCATCCAAAAAACGAAACTTAGATAAAACACCGCACACTCACCCTAAAGACATGCGTCTTTATTCAAGACAATGAGTTGAAAATCCAATAATATTGAATTAATGATTATTCTATTTTATTTAGATGAAAAATTATCATAAAGAATATGCTCAATTAATTCATTCCTTATGTATTGTAAGTTAAAATAATTATTTTAATAAATCTTATTTTCATATATTCAGGTTGCTCGTCAACGTAAGTCATATTATGAAATTATTCAATTAGCTATTGAAGATTCATTTGAACGTTGTACACTTATTGCTCAAAGAAATTCAATAGTTATTCATTTGCAAAATGCATTTCGTTGTGTAACAAGAAATGTTATTGCTGTACTTGGTAAAGAAATGGAATTCTTTTTTTTTATTTACAAAATATTTTTTTTCTCTATTAATTTAGCTTCATCAACAATAACAATTACAGATCAATTACATTATTTACAACAACTTGAAGCATTAGATGCACAAAAAGCATCATTGATTTCATATCTTTTAACAAATCAATTCGATCAAATCGAATAAAATTCTTCTTTTTTTGGATATCTTGTTTTTTTATTATTGTTATTGCATCTTTTACTTTCTTTTTCTACATATTTAGATGTATTTATTTATTTCAACTTGTTTTATATTGTATAGATTAAACATTTATTTTCATTCTGTTGTGTGTATATCATTGAAAGATTTCATATAGTCAAATAATTGTGCCTTTTTTTTATTGTTCTATACAATTAATTGTTTTCAAAAAACATTATGAAAAGAATAAATACAATCAATGAAATATATCGGCCGTTTTCAATATTCAGTGCAACAAGAAAAAATGTAAGATATTGATCAAGTGGGTGTGTAATGTTATAAACACCGACACCCACACCCATGTCTCATATTAATTTTTTCAGTATGTGAAATTTTCTTTTTTGTTATTAAACAATTTACGATTAACGGACTCTTCTCGACGAGAAAGAGAATAAAAATAGTAAGTGATGGGAATATGCATTTTTAATAATTTTCAGAAGATCAGACAACAATAAACATCGCACGACGGAAGATTAATAAAGAATTCTCGTTTGCATTGTTTTCTTTTCTGAAACTTTCATTTTAATTTTCAATAAATTGTAGTTGTCGACAGAGATGGCAAGTCAGACGTTTTCACAAGTCAAGTCCAGTCAAGTCACATATATTTCAAGTCAAGTCATGTTTCAAGTCAAAACTTATTATAGAAAATCTTTCTATTGAATAAAATTTTGGAATACAAATTTCCGGTTATTTAGAGTTAGTTTTTAGCAAAACTCTCATTTTTAACTATATTTATCTTTTACACTCTGATTCTATAATAAGACTAGTAAAATACAAAAAAAAAGTATATTGAAACCTCTTCATATATGCTTTTTGACTTGACTTGAGTTTATGGCTTAATTTCAAGTCAGGTCAAGTCAAGTCAAATTTGATTTGACTTGCCCATCTCTGGTTATCGATGTAAATTACTCTATAAAAAAAAGGTGAATATATGTTTTTTTCTATATATCGCCAATAATTTACAATTTTCAATTGTGCGGAACACACAACAATCGTTATTTAGTAATTAACTAATTGTCTATTATGTGCAATTATAATCATAAGACTCCTCTTCACTAAAAAAACGAATGTTTATCATATTCCCACTCTTTATTTTATATCGATGTTAAAGCATATATAAATAAACGATAAAATAGTTACTTATAACTCATCTTCGCCAGAGACCAAATAATTCAATTTGGTTCTGGTCATTTCTTTTTATTACTAGAGTAAGTACATTTTGAAAGGAGTTAATTCAACTTTTCATGCAGTAAAGACAATGCATTTATTCATTATCAAGAATAGAAATTTGTCGAGTTATAAAACAAGTAACGCTCGTGTAAGGACTCGCTTAGCTCTTTCTCGTAGAAA